>BPLS01000382.1:247235-265181 GCA_019656275.1 Rhododendron kiyosumense | reverse complement strand
TTTTGGCCTCTATGTCCCTGGTATATGGTGGAACCGTGGAAACGTTTATTCTCTCAACTAGATTTCTTTTCTGCTCAGGTCTTTTCTTACTTGTTCTCTGTTGCTGTAGGATGAGTGGTCTGAGATTGAAGATATAGATCACGCTATTGCTCTGTCCCTTTCAGAAGACTATCATAAAAGGAGAACCGTCATTGGTGAGTGATTTCTCCTTGGTCATACCCACAAATTTCTGTGAACACCATTTCATGATACTCCTTAAACATATGATACTCTCTTCGTCCCATGGCTTTTGTGCTCTCTCTCTGCTTTGCTCTGTTTCTGAGATTAATCTTCTTTTTTGAGAATCATGCACTCTCATGACATACCTATCCATGATATTGGACAGGGACAACTCTTTAGCAATCACAAATGCTACTTATGATGCCCCTTACTGAGTCCTGTTTTCTATCAGATTCTTGATTCATGCAGTGTAATTTAACATCTATAAAATGCAGCAATAAGTTTTCTCAGCTCAGTGCTTTGAATATCTCTTTTGGTTTTATTGAATATCTCTTCTGGTTTTATGTACCTCAATGTATAGCTTTCCATAAATTGGCATAAAAAGTCCTCTTATATGTGACCAGATAATGAATCCCAATTGAAAGAGGACGAACAGCTTGCCAAAGCTATACAAGACAGCTGGAATGTTGCATCTCCAACCCGTTATGGCAATGGAAACCTACATCGACCCATACCTTCCCCGTACTCAACAGGGCTCAGGTACGAGAGTCCTGTATGTGCATTGTACTTTGCCTGGCAATTCTGCTGCCAATTTGTTTTAATCACGTCTGTGTTGAAGTATCTTATCCTTTTATCGAAAAGCAGAAGTATCATATTGTATGGCGTATTGCTTTTTTTTTATTATTGTTGCCCTCTTTTTCCCTTTCTTTCTAAGCCCTAAGCATTGGAATTCATCATCTAGAGTTTGACTGATCTTATTAGATCTCTAGTACTTTTTGCTTCTAAACCTGTTGTTTTCGCTTTTACATCAATACATCAGATCAGAGTGTTAGACAGCGATAGTTACAATATGTGGTGTCGTATGCAAGCTCTCCCAATACCCTGCTCATGGAGAGGCTTTTGGAATTAACTTTTTCAGTAACATTTAGGTTTCTACCATTCGGAAGCACAATGGAAAAATTGTGATTCCTTGCCAATGTTATTCAGTTGAAACACCTTAGGTTATAATGTGTCTAAAAATGACAACCACTGTCTTCAGTTTTGTGTTGGGTCGGACTCTAATTCCTGAGTCCATGAACCTGGAAAAGGGTTCTCTTTCATTAATTCATCATATATATGATTTTTGTCTGCAAATCGATTGTACTTGATGTAAACACCTGTTACGGTATTAGAGGCACAAGAAGTCAAATTCAGGCTCCTTCATAAATGTAGAGAAGCGGCATAATCACCACTTTTTTCATCTCTTTTGTTAGGATATGCGCTGGTTGTAACACAGAGATTGGTTATGGAAGACCTTTGAATTGTATGGGTGCGTTCTGGCATCCAGAATGTTTCAGATGCCGTGCCTGTAACCAACCAATACGTGATCTTGAGGTACAAGACCTACTCTGAATAAGTAGCTAAAACATTGTAGGTCTTGTCTGATTCTTAACTGGTTCCAGTGTGATGTGTTACTTCTACTTCTAATTTACTGGTATGGGATTATAATAGCAATGGTGGATAGAGCTGATTTTTTCCGTTCTGTTGTTTTTCCGTAGTTTTCTATGTCTGGGGGTCTTGCTTATCACCAGTCTTGCTACAAGGAGCACCATCACCCGAAATGTGAGGTTTGCCAACAATTTGTAAGTAAAAGAAAATGTTACCTCTACCTCGCACAATATAATTCTGTTGCTATTGGAAACACAATGATATTTCATACTTCCTCCATCCCTTAATGTGGGTCCCTTGGGGGAATTCCAACTTTTCAAGGAGACATGCAATAAGGGCTTCCAACATTGAATTAACAGTACCTATTTCCAATTTTACCGCTTTATATCATATTTGGATACATTTTTAGCGCTATGTTTGGGTTAGTTAAATTTTGATCCTTCGAATTTTCAATGAGGACTAAGAATTTGGAACATCCCAAATTGGAAAGGTGAATTATCTTTATACGGACAGTATCATACTACAGGTTTGATGACTTAGTGGTTATAGTGTTGTCTTCTCGTAAAAGTAAATGCTGAGGGATCATTTTATTTAGCTGAAGCATATGTTGGTGGGTTCTACTACTTGTATCTAAAAATCTTTTAGTGCCAAAGAATTAGTGCTTGGGCATGGTGGTTTGTAGTTCTAATCTAAGTGCCCATCCTTAGTAAACATCATAGGGTGGCAGACTGGCGGTTCATGCTCCAGTTCGTGAATTTGCAAATAGATGGTGAGATTAGCTAAAGGTTACATTCTTTGAGCAGCTTGCATATTTGGGACAAATCCAAGGTTTTGTGAATATCTAGTTTTCAAGTGGCTGTAAACTGCTGCACCTGTAGTTATGCAAAAGCTCACGCTTTGCCAATTGCGAGTACTTAAATAGTGACAACGTGCAAGTAATTAATAGATTCCCTTTCCTTTTATGTTCCGTGTTTGGGTTTTCTGTTTGTGCCATTTATCTTATGTACATAACACATGTAACATTCAGTTCTCCAGTAGAACTTGTTCATGAAAACTTAGAAATTCCTTAATTGATGATATAATTGTGTGTAAACACACGTTCTTGTAAGAACTCCTGCCGTCTCTATTTTTGGTTTGGGCACTCCACCCCGCTTCCATTCCTGCTTGTTTAATTGAGCACTTGGTTTCGTTGAATCTTCATGCATGTGATAGAAAATTGGGAAACATGAACCGAGCAACTAATTTTGGAAAGATAGGAGACTGGATGAAAATTATACGTGTTACTTATCCTATTGTGCGGTTTTACACCTGATTTATTACATTGTTCAGTGGCAACTATTAAGGTGATGCTCACAAAATCTAATTATTGGCTTGATTATAAAGATAAAAATTTACTCAGGGACAAGAAAGCAGCAGGATTTGTTTTATACTTTTGCTTGGTACCCCTTTTAAATTGGGACAAGAGTAACTGGAAGCTTGAATCATTCAATAAATCACCCGTACTATAAGTCTCTGAATCATGTTGAGCATAAGTAAAAATTAAATTATATACTTTAGGGATCACATATGATAGTGTTTAGGAATGTAGGAGAGCTTCCGCAGACTAAAGAACTCTGGGGAGGCCCTCTTTAAGTAGACGAATATTCCACCACCGTAAGGCACACTGTTGTTGCATTGGCACCTTGAAAACTTGGTATAATGTAGATTAGGTTTTCTATAATGTCAGCTTGTAAAACTTGAGAAATTAGATTGGTAGTCTGCTTCTTTTCATGTTTTATTTGACCATTCTTTTCTGGCATTTGGAAGTGATCAAATATGTTTTCTCTTTCCAGATTCCAACAAATGCTGCCGGTCTTATTGAATATAAGTCACATCCTTTCTGGGTCCAGAAATACTGCCCCTCGCATGAGCGTGATGGGACTCCTAGGTGCTGCAGCTGTGAGCGTTTGGAGGTCAGTTTGAATCAAATAATATTGGAATAGCAACTATTTCGGTTGTATTTGGTTGATGGGAAGGGGCATTACCGCTATTTCTTTTTGGTATTGAGATCAAATATTTCATTCCTTCTTGGTATGATGTCTTTAGATGGTGGTTATGTTGTTAGGAGGAGGTATTATTCTCATTCCTCTTCCTGTCAGAATGTGTAAGTCTAGAAGTTAGCTGATGATAATATAAAGTGATGGATTTGCAGACTAAATAAACCACTCATCCATCCTAATTTGTTTGTGCCGTTTCTGCCAGTCGTGCCATTTAATTGGGCCAACTAACAATTCATTGAAATTTTCTAGAACTATTCACTAATCAGAGGATCTCAATTAGTTCTTTAAGCAATGTTTTCATAATTATCTAGAAGAATTAATCAGGAATATCAATTTTTTGAGATGTCCGGAATAGTAGAAATGGATAAACAAGGGAGGAGGGAGTAATCAATGAGGTAAGTCATCCAAGGGTACAAATTAGGTGTACAAACCATACTATGCTTCTTTTGTGTTCAAACTGCTATGAAGGAGCCAAAATAATATGTCCATGTTGTGTTTAAACTTCTACGAAGGATGGCATCATGGAGATGTCGACAAAATGAACACAAAAGTATTTCCCGATTATTGTCGACATCTAGTACTCAACTTTGGAGGCCAGTTCCTAGATCCCATTCCCGACAACCAAACACACCCTTTGTGGTTTGAAGTTAATTTGATTTGTGCATGTTTCCTGATGAAATGTTGATTTTGTGGATCTTTGCTAACCCTTTGCAGCCAAGGGATACACAATATGCTGCCCTTGACGATGGTCGCAAGCTGTGCCTAGAGTGTCTGGATTCTGCTATCATGGATACTAATGAGTGTCAACCCCTTTATCTTGACATACAAGTTTTTTATGAAGGGTTGAACATGAAAGTGGCGCAGCAGGTTCCATTGCTCTTGGTAGAGAGGCAAGCACTCAATGTAGCCATGGATGGGGAGAAGAGGGTAAGGCTGATCTGTTTTAGTAATGCTCTAAATTTTGAAAGTGGAGACCCAAATTGCTCCAACTACGCTCCATTTTAGAGCTCAACAACTGAGTTGCATCTCCAAATATGGAGACTCAACCCAAAATGGGATACTTGTCTCCTTTTTTCAACTATCCCTTTTTGATCAAATTGAGATAAGTTTTAATGAGAAATTCAAGTTCGATAAAGCTGGTGTGATTAAAAAGATTTCGACCATACCTTTCAAATGAGACAATTAGACTAACATTAAATAATTTAATTCGACATTTCAACTTGAAAAACTTATAGTTTGCAATTTTTGAGGAAAATTTGTGAAGTAGTTGAACTTTGAAAGAACGTGAATTTTGGTTGGTAAGGTTGGCAAATGGTTGACCTTTTGAGAAGTGAGATAGGAATGGAGATTTATGGCTGGAGATGGGATGAATAGTGAAATTTTCTAAATACATTTGTTGGACCACAAATGATATTTTGAGTTTCAATATTTTAGACTTTCAGTTGGAGATGCTCTCACTTTAGTAGTGTAGCGTTTGCTCGATATCCTTTTGATGATTGTCTCTGGAAGGGAAGAAAAGCTAATACTTCTTTCTCATGACCAGGGTCATCACCACATGCCTGAGACCAGAGGGCTCTGCCTTTCGGAAGAACAAACTGTCAGCACTGTAAGTGTTTTTTCCATCTTTACTGTCATTTCTGTTTCTTTCTTTTGCTTTCGAATTCTATAGCTAAATGATTAGTGGCTCACTGTTTGGGTCTTATTTTCCTCAAAATGATCAGATATTAAGGCGTGGAGGGAAACGAGTTATGGGCATGAGAACAGAACCATATAAACTTACCCGTCGTTGTGAGGTGACTGCGATTCTAATTTTGTATGGCCTTCCTAGGTAATCTCTCTCTCTCTCTCTCTCTGCTTTTACGTTTATGCCAGAGGAAGGGCTTATGCGATAGGCAATTAATCAATTCTTTATAAAAGGACATGAACGGGAGAATATACACTGCTCCATAACTAATCACGTACAAGCATCCAAGGAATTACATATTTGTACGTATCTGTCATCAATGGAATAAATTCATTTTCTAAAATTGGATGCTCAGTTGAACTGAGATTTAGCATTTTGTTTACTTCAAATTAGTAGTCTGTAATCACAAGGACGGTGATATTATCAGAAGCGAGGCAAAGTGAAAATACCTCATTCCTTGAAGATGCCATTTTATGGATCTAGAACTACACAAATGAATGAGAAGGGAAGATAATCTCAGTCCCATCGATACTGAAATATTATGGAAATGACATTGTTGGATTTTGACTGTATTATCTTTACTGCTACGCTTCTCCCCTGAGATGTGTGTTCAATGACTCAACACTTCGTATCCAGGTTGCTGACTGGATCAATATTGGCTCATGAGATGATGCACGCATGGCTTCGAATTAGAGGTGCTTCCCTACTCCGTCACCCATTACTATTCACGGTGTCATTCCACATAAACACCAAAAAGATGTTCTGTTGTTTCTAACACTTCTTTCACACGAATAAAAACCGAAATGAAAACTGTGTTTTTTCTCAAACTTCCATTCCTTTTCGTGAAAGAAATTGAAAACAATTCCATACAAAGCATTTAACTTTCGTGATCCTTGTAATGTCTTCATTTTAAAAACCTGGTTGTCTAGTGTTGCATTATAAATACAAGATTCTCAATGTCACGATGCTTTTCTGTCACTTTATTTGCTGGAAGTGCTGACACGATTCTCATTTGTTTGAAAAGGATACCGAGCCTTAAGTCAAGAAGTTGAAGAGGGTATTTGTCAAGTTCTTGCTCACATGTGGTTAGACTCCCAGATTCTGTCCATGTCTGGTAGCAATGCTGCTTCAACCTCCTCCTCGTCGTCATTAGATGGGTCAAGATCTCCACTTGAGAGGAAACTTGGGGATTTCTTCAAGCACCAGATTGAATCGGATACGTCACTTGTGTATGGAAACGGATACAGAGCCGGTAAACAAGCAATCCTCAAATATGGCCTTACGAATACCCTTGAACATATTAGGTTGACTGGGTATTTCCCTTGTTAGAAGGTACAGATCCTGAATTTTATTGGGAATTTGTGACTGATTTTTTAGAGTGAAGAAGTCTGGCCTCTTCACAATAGGGATATAGAAAAGTTCAGATATATAGATAGCAGTGAGGGAAGTTTTGATTCTTATACCTTTATACCTTTTTTGTAGATCTAGTCCTTTTTGTACATTGGCAGAGAATTAATAAAATTAGAACTATTTTTTAACTTCTTGTGTCAGTGTCTTGCCTTGTTTCAGATTTCTGCCAACTTAAACATCAAATTTACAGCATTTGAACTTTTTGATAACTCCGGTGTTCATATCAGCTTATATGCATCTTAATTATACTTGAGACCATCTTTTAGAAGCGGGCTCATTAAAAGCCAGGATGAAGTCCCCTGTGGGCTGGCTTCACAAGATTTGATAACACAGTGCTTAAGAGGAAACAAGCAGATTATTTAAGTCCGCGTTTAGGTATTTTCAATTCATAGCATCAGTACTTCATAATTTTGCCTTTAAAAATATAGTATTGGTTAATGTCTCAGTTGTAGTACTATTTTAGTTATCCTATGTATTCGTGCTTTCATTCGCATGATGTTGGCTTGCAATCTTAAAAACCTTTTGAAATATTCTTAATCTTGTTTATAATGTCCTATCTTGTTTATAACATGATGTATGATGTTCTCTAATTTTGAGAACTTGTCGATTGGTTTCATTTTATTAATATACTAGAGGTTGAGCACATGCAATATGTGTGCCAATTGGGAGATGGTACTGTGCAATGGTGTGCGGCTGTGGAGCCGTCGGATCATGCATCCGACGTATCGGATCTCATCTCGGCAATGAATGGCTCTCGATCGTTGGTTGCCGAGATGAGATCTAAGTCGTTGGATGCATGATCCGACGGCTCAGAGGTGTGCAGCACGATGTTGTGCACCTCACTGCATAGCACCATCCCAAAGTCCTATGTGTACCTCTATGAATGACATGATGCAAAAAATATGTAAATGAAAGACAGGTAAATTTCTTCTCCCTCTCTCATGTCGGAAAGGAAATTTTCTTTTATATCCCTTCAACTTTGATCCAAAATTTATTTTGGTTTTTCACCTTTCAATTTCGGCATAAAAATATTTCGACTTTCTAATTTTTTTCAATGTCATCCTTTAGAAGGAATCCGTTTTTTTTTGAGTCCTGCTATAGGGACCCACGGTCGTGCCGGGTCGTCTCCAGCCACCAGACGGCCAATCTGAGCCTTCCAAAAATTCTATAAAAAAAAAAAACGGAGGGGGCTAACACGGGAATCAACGGTATCTGATGTGTGTAGGGTGCTTAATCCAAACACTCTTTTTTTCGTGTGTGTGTGTGTGTGTGTATATCTCTAAAGGATAACATTGAAAAAAAAATGGAAAGTCGAAGTATTTTTATGCCGAAATTGAAAGGTAAATGACCAAAATGAATTTTTAGTCACAGTTGAAGAAATATGAAAGAAATTTTCTCAAGAAAAAAATAGTTGATCGAAGATGTGTTATTCCTCATAACTTCTCCATGTAAGTCTTACTCCTATATTTAGGGTAGCAATAATAAAATCAGTCAACCAACGATTCACAAAATCTTTTAACGTCTACACAAGTACTAATCGGACTCATAATTATGGAGTTCGGTTTAGTTCACTCACCTTAGAAGTGAATGAACATTTCCCCCGCTTCCTTATTGGTGACAATGCTAAGTACTTTTTTATGACGAGTAGTTTTCATAGTTAATTTCAAGCCCGGATCCGTAGACTTCCTAGTCTGATGATGTCAGTAGGGAAGATCGTCGGATTTGAACCTCTGCTACTATGTCTCTGTCTGTAGATTTTGCATATTCTTACTTTGCTTCACATAGATGGAGACAGACAACCTTAAGAAAACCATCTTTTATTTGGTAATATCACCCTTGAAGAAGAGAACCTGCCCATGAGAGGTGTGTTTCATCTATCAATCGGTGGCTTTAACAGACCTTTACAGTGCTCACGTGTGGATCACTTGATTCTTCTGGTCGAGGAACGTGCTACTGACACAAAAAATTTGTGCACAAATCTGTGTGTGTGGACAGTATTATCGTATATATTATATTGCTGCTTGTTTGGGAATCATTAATTAGTACAAGTTAAAAGAAAGTTTCTAGTTGATCGACCAAATAGAAGAGGAAGTCCAAGAAACAATAAGATAGATTACACATTATAATTCCTTTCTAAAACTCGATGCGAGAATTTAGAAAAGTATATCAATATGGATTGAAGTTGATAATTTTTCGGATTAAATCATACTTGTCGAGGAGGAATGTAAGAAGTAATAAGTTACGACCAAAAGTATTTTAAAAAAAAAAAGCCACGGAGACAAAAAAAAGAGTTGAAAAAAGACAGTTGTAGAATTTTATGGTCTTTTTGTTTGTTGAGGACTTTTATCAAGATTCTTGTTTTTATACTTTTGACACTTAAAAATACCCAACGTGTCTTCAACAAGGAAAAAACTAACATTTGAAAGCAATGGTCGGCTGATCCATGAAAGCAAATCTCACTAACATTTGAAAGCAGCTCATCATCTAACACTAGGGAATTACTTGAAGTCCCAGGCACCTTACAAATGCCATTTTCAGGATTGGAGGCCTATACCTTTGGATTTGCATGCGTGGTAGGTTAAAAAAAAAAAAAAAAGAGTAGAGCAATTCCGTAGATATAACACTGTAATATAAGTTGTTCGGTTGTAAAGTCTGTGTTATCTAACGAAGATAATTAAGAAGATGAATCACCACGTATGTAAAAAGGGAGAGGAGATCGAATATGTGTGATAGTTACAAGCTGAAAATGTCTGTAACTCTCGGACAATAAAAACTTAAAGAACCCGACACTAGAATGCGAACACGATCAAAAGTACGTAGCGAATACTAATAAACGGGTAAGAGCTAGCAATAGAACGGATTGACTTATGCGAGACACCACTCACAAGGGATCATTTTACATGTCAAGAAATTTGAAGTTTCCCAATACAATCATCAAGAATGGGGGAATAGAGGAATGATTCATCCTACATGAATAATGTTTTTGAGAACATTTTCGTTCATACAAAGTTGAATTAGCTGGTGTTAAAAATTTTGGTCAAGATTTTCATATTACAATCCCATCCAAGTCAATAAAATATCCAAAAAAACCATATAAGCATACAAAACACACAACATATTTACGTGATTCGGCCTCAATACATACACCGATCACAGAGGAGGGAGATTTCACAGTTTTCACTATGACAAAAAAAGAAGATTACAAATCGAGATACAAAACATGTAAAACCAACACCTTTTCTTTAGCGTAGGCTCGTTATTTTGCCAAATTAGTTTTTTTATTATTATTTGAAGATTGTTTTTTATATCAGGTATGGTCTTTAGTAATTTTTTTTTTATCTATCTCTCTCGATTCATTGTTCTCAAAATCCAAACCGAACAGCGCCGTTATTTTTCGGAAGAGTTGGTGTATACAAATTGCGATTGTACAGCGTTTATATATATTTACGATTTATGGACATTTTTTTCCTCTCTCAAGAATCAAAAGAAAATGGGGGCTTTAACAAATCATAAGGTGCCCACAAAGCATCCAACGGGCAGGGCCGGCTGGCGTCGAGCCGGGCCCACGGCTTCCCTTTCCCGCTCCAATGCAACAGACTCACCGGACCCGGATGTAAATTCCGGCAAAGTCCCCGGAAGTTGTCGCCGCCGAGGCCGTGCTGGTTCCACCTGTGATCCACCGGAACTATGTTTCCGGCGAACACGAGCAGAAAGGGTGGCAAGGATCCGAGGTCGTAGATTCTCATTCGTTTTTGAAGCTCCATCCACTCTTCTATCTTGGTCGTGTAGTCACCGGCTCGCCAGCGGTCGAGATCGATCACCATTACTCCTGTAACCAAAACGATAACGAGTCACGCGTAGAATTTTTATTTTTTTTTATAATGCAGGGTGTTCCGGCCACCGACAACGCCGTAGCGAAACTAGTGGGGTCGGCCGATCCATGGCGAGAAATTAATATATCACTACTAGTACGCTATAGAAATCGGATGGCTAGTATTTGAACCTATTAACAATTGACATGACCCAACCCTAGCGACTATTTCAAAGTATACGCACAATTCGACTAATTTATGAGAACCCAATTCCATCGTTCATTACGACGGGGTCTAGTTAAAGTCAAAACGGCACCTCATATGGTCAAACTCATAAGAACTCATAGTGCGTGTGATTTGTGAGGTTTCGAACATAAGACCTATAATTTCAAATCTGAGCCTAACTAAAGATAGAACAATGCACGGAGGGTCTAACCCGGTGGTATCACGTGAGAGATTTCGAACGTGAGGCCTTAAGAAATGACAATACACAATTTATTTTTTTTTCAGAAAATAAGCAAAAAAAATTTCATCGCCTTAAAATTGTTTGAGAGATAATTTAGAGTGCGATTTTTAGAAAAACTTTTAAAGATTGAATTGGCCAATAATTAACAATGTTAGACGTAATGTGATTCAAACTTGAGAAAATTCATGTTTGTCGGTACGCGTACAAGAATATTTACCTGTATTGAAATAACATGGTTTACGGTTTGCAAACGTGAGAGACAAAGAGGGGTTCGACCAAAAAGTCGGAGTAAAATATGCGGTGAAGTTCGCCTCACAGTACTCCGGCGCAGCTAACACGGCGTTGCCGCCGAGAGGGGTGGCGGCGAGCTTCGCAATGTCGTCAACAAGCACAACATCGGAGTCCAAATACACCACTTTCGGGACGCACAGAGGGAGAATATTTGCCATGTAGCTGCGGGCGTAGTTGAGTGGGCAGTCGAGGGCGGAGCGGATGGAGGTGGAGATGAGTCCGGTGACTACGGAGTCGGAGAAGGGGTAGATTTGGAATTTTAGGTAAGGGAAGGAGGCGGATACGGTGGCGCGCAAGAGCGAGGACGCGTTGGCGGAGGCCGAGGCAGAGGAGGCGGCTGAGGTGATGAAGTGGAAGATTATGTTTTGTGGGCAGAAGGAGTGGTGGAGGACGGAGAGGATCGCGGCCATGGAGCCCCGGAGGTAGGTGGCGTCGAGGGTCATTGCCACATGGACGGCCTCTTCGGAGCATATGCTGATTGTGTCGTAGTTATTGTTGTTGTTATTGTTATTGTTGTTGTTGTCGTCCTCTGTTTCGGTATCATGGTTATTGATGATGGAGGGGCAGTTTGGGGAATTGTAGAATTCGGGGGCTTCTTTGAATTGTTGAGGGAGATTGGTGGTGGTGGTGGAGAGAGTGGTGGAGAGGGTGAAGGAGGAAACGTAGAGAGAGAAGACAAGAAGGGATTGGAGTCCCTGCTTAGGCATAGTTGGGTGGTGGAAGTTGGAAATGGCAGGGAGGGTGTATTGGGTTTTATGAGAGAGAGAGAGAGAGAGAGAGAGAGAGATATGAAGTTCTACTATTTGTTTTGTTACAAAATAAAATATGTACATCTTGGTAAGGAAGTATTGTCCTTAGTATCGTATTGCTCTAACCGGGTGAGGTCTTCTATACTGGGATCGAACCTACGATCGTCGCATCGCGTGTTCTGAGCAATATTTCTTAAGATCGTCGCATTGCGTGTTCCGAGCAATATTTCTTAAGATCGTCGCATTGCGTGTTCCGAGCAATATTTCTTAAGATCGTCGCATCGCGTGTTCCGAACAACGAAGAATATATTTATAGTTTCAACAAGCTGTACGTCGTAAACACTCGAATCCAATCATAAAGCGAATAACTCTGAGTACTTATCCGTTAAATGCCTAAAAATTTGATGGCATTTCTCTGTCTTTGCAAAGGTCATCAACAAGTATGACGTTGATAATGTTTTGATGTACTACTTTATATCCTTTTCAAATAGTACTCCAGTAATTGACTGTTGAACTGGCCACAAGTGTGTGTATTCATTATTAGTATAGAATTTTACAAGTGTAGGTGGGATCTACTTCTAAGATATTCCTGAGTTATTGTAAAGAGTCATTATCTGTAAATTCAAACCTTTGTTAAAGTCACGATATATTTTTTTTTAATGATCGGATGTTCGGATCAACTTGCGCATACCTCAACGAATTTTGGGATTCAAAATTTAACGAGTGGCCATTAAAATCACGAAATGTCAAAGAGAGGTTTGTTAGATTCAGACTTTGGTTTCCAGACCTGATCAATTGTTGATCTTCTAGCCTTTTTGTATAGGGATCGTGGACTACAGTGCTGGTGGAGCCAAAAATTTTAAGCAGCCCAGTCGACACATAATAAATACTCCATATTATAGTAGTGATGAACATTTACGAGCGTCCACCGGTAAGTGGATGATAAACTTATAATGTGTGAAAAATGTGTTGATATATATCTAAAAAGACGTAGAAATATTTTCATGCGTGTGAATTTTGAGATTTCTGTTGAAAATTTAAACTTTTTCGGCATGTGTCTGAACTTATGGATTAGTATTGTGTTGCAAAATCATAAAACTAAAAAATAGAAAGTGTGTATTTTAAGTTCTTCGTGATCAGGGTAATTTTATCGTATTTTTCGATAAATTTACCGGATAACATAAAAATATCAATCACACAAAAAAAACATGTTGAATTTTGGATTTGGATTTTGGACTCTATCTCTGCACACAGTTCTCAATAAATTTTCTCTTTCTTTATCTCTCTCTACTCATTACCTAAAATTCAAATCAAAAATCCCAAAACGAACAGGCCTTGAGGGCTCTGCCTTTGACCCCAAGTACTTGGTAATTCAAGGAAGTTGTATTTTTGCTGTGGTTTTTTAGTACAGAAAATCGTATTAGCGGACAATTTCGTAAAGAAGGCTTTACGGAGGTTAATCGCGCGCGTCCAAAATATTTTTGAATGGTCCGGATTGAAAATCAATTGTGACCGGTGAAAATTGAAAATAAATTTCAGTCATTGATTGCGTGAATGGATGAATGGCTAAGATTGTGACCGGTCAAAACAGATTGTTCACGAACCCTCCGTGAATAAGTTTCTCTCTTTTGAGTAATGTTACCTGCAACCAAGTTTTATTCTTGGATTATTTAAATATTGGTGTATGAACGAAATTAATTAATTAACGGTAATACACGACTACTAATTATAGCAAGTTGGCTGTCTTTTCATCAAATTCAAGAATTTTAAATTAAGATTGCTAAATCGTTTTAGATGGACTTTTTGTACTCAAATTCTGTCGTATAGTAGTTTTCTTGTAAATTAATACGAGAGATATAGGTTATCTACGGAGATAAACGATCTCACTCGTTCGTCTCGACAATCAATAGTTTGGTTTTTAAAAATTAGTACAATTACAAAGAATATTTATAGTTATGCAGGGCCTGGCACCCACCGACACCCCTTCCGTCCGCTCCTGTGGACCACCACAGACAAAATTCCTCCAAAATATTCATGCTTATGTGAATACATTTTGATTAAAGAAAATGTGTATATATTTGTCATTTCCCCAATCTAGCTACCTTACTCTTTAAGTCTAAACCTAACTCGAATTACTCTCATCAATTTTGTGAAAGCGAACTTCTAACCCCTTCGATTTTACAAATTAGTCTTCCAAATGCAGTATGTGGCTTGAGGTTTTTTTTTTTCAATCAATAGAAGAAATCATTTTTTATATCAGATATGAAGTACATAATACAAATTCGGGACGTTACATCAATTGTGAGAGTTCACGAGTTAATCAAGCCCAACAATTCAATCAATACAAGAAATAAGCCTATTATAAGGTAGAAACAAAGAAAGAAAGGAAAAACCCTCCAAGAGAAGAACACCGACAGACAAATGGGAAGACTCGAACTTTTGATCTCTTAGCAAGATGCAATATGTGGCTTGAGTTGAGTCCTCTGTCTCCTGCCTAATTTATTGCACTCTGTCTTTCGTGGGTTCCATCAAAATTATCTCATTCTTGAGAAAAAGAGGATTGAGGGTGTGTGTGGACAAAATAATAGAGGCATTGGAAATTATAGATGTTTAGTGATTTTTTATTTTCCTTTATGACAAATTCTTTTTGGGTCTAGTCATTCATCTTGACGAGAAAAACAAAAAATGACCGAAGCTGAAAACCGTCTTTTTCAATTTTTTCAATTTTCGAAGGGAAAATTTGTGAAGTTCTTGAACTTTGAAAGAAGGTGAATAAAATTTGTCACATCGTGCGATGCCAAGAGTTTATTGACGTCGCAAGCTATGATGTCTGAATTCTCCTTTATAATCTTATTGGTTGGCATGACTCCATTTTCTGCAATAACCTACATTGGAAAATAAGGCACAAATGGGGCCAGGCCAAACATTCCGACAATTGTGACAAGAGAAAAATCTTCTTACGGAGGTGTATTTATAGCACTCAATCGTGATCGTTCAAAAGTGTTTTGGACGGTCAAGATGTTAATGAAACTTTCTCGGGGAAAAGTTAATTGTGACCGGTCATAATTAAAAACGAATCTCAGCCATTAATTGCGCAAATAAACGTCTGAAATTGGTTGATGATGTAAACATGCTGTTTACAGCACTTTTGTAAATAAGATAGCGAATTCCATTTTTGGACATTGCAATCTAACATTAAATAAGCAGCTAGTTATAGAATGGACCATGTTAACCCCGTTCCGCTTTCTCCAAAAACCTTCTTTTTCAAAAACAAGGTAATTTCAAACTCAAATATAACGAAAACGAAAAATAATTTTTTAATTTTTTTTTGTATCGTTTAAAAGATCTCAATAAGATCTATCAAATAAGATCCATATTGGTAAGAAAATTATTTGCGTAAACACATAATTTTGGAGCTTGAAATTATCTTCCTTTTCTAAAACTACATTTTTAAAAAATCTGGAACGGCTTGTTAATCTAATGTTTATGGGTTACAGTAAGACTTAAGTCATGTAGCCATAAGACGATAATTATAGGGCTAAAACGGAGATTTTTCATAAATAATTTAGGTTACTGCAGCTTACAAAATAGATAAACCAAAATTTTCATTAAAATGAAACACGACTAAATTATTGAGAGGTGTCTGTGCTTGGGCAGAGCACGCTATGAACCATTATCGATCTGATTATTTGGTTTTCATTTTCTTCGTCTTGTCGAGTGGTTGACCCATGTAAATTGTCAGGGGCGTAAATCCCTAAGAATTAATCGATATGCGTGTAAGCTGGCCCGAACATTTGAGTTATAAAAAAAAAACTACTAAAGAAACAAAATGCACTAGAGGGGGAGTAGAATTTAAGGTTTCACGCAAGGAACCGTTTCTCTCTCCCCGCGCTTCTCTATCTTGATGAATGACCTGTATATGATGATAATGCAATGTGGACTGTGGACTGAGGAACAATGTGGACTGTGGAACTGCCGTTCAAATGGCAATATGGATGAACTATAAATTCAGATATTTTGAATTCGAAACTTGGTAACTTTTTGGGGCCAGGCTGCAAGAGAATGCTTGTGAATTCCCTAGTGTGAGACCTCGAGGTGCGCATGTAAGGCCACCTGGATTGACAGGGGAAGAGAATATTCAAGGTGCGCGTAAACTGATCCAGACACTATTCCGACATTCGGGGAAAAAAAAGAAAGAGTGTGGACTGCCGACTGTGGCATGGCACAGTTATGGTTAATCAGAAAGTGAAGAGTGGCTGCCCACCATCTATGGATGTGTATGGCAATGTCAATGTTACAGGAGGAGGGGCATGTGCTTTTGCCCCGCTATCAGTCCATTATCGATCGGTCCCATTTCGAGACTGGTTTTTATCGGAACTGTTTATTTTCTTCGCCTTGTCGCGTGAGTGGTTCATATGAAATTTAGTTGATATGTGACCGGAACGCAGCTGGAATCATCTCAAAATAATGAATCCGTGGAGGACGTGAATTCACATCCTTCGGCGGAGGTCGTTCAGCGGCCTTCGGGTGAGAATCAGATCCTTCAGATTGATACGATCAATCTGAATTTTCACATGGGTCAAGCACTCAACAAGACAAGAAAAAAATAGTTCAAACCAAATAATCGGATCCCACGTGGACTCGATAACGGGCTCATAGACTTTTCTTTCTTAGACTTTTCAAAGAAAGCTAACAATTTAGGGCTTGTTTCCAGTATATTTTTTCTTTTTCTCTACAACTTATTTCCTTTAGCTAAGTTGTTTCTAGTACTAAACTAAAATAATCAACACATTTGCCCCCCTCCATTTTCCCTTCGGCCATCTTCTACTTATAGTTTAGTGAAAACAACTTGACTATAAACTAACAACAAAAAATTATCCACAACTTCTAGCTTAGCAGAAACGCGGCCTTAGGACTATTTGGTTTGCATGTTTTTCCTTTACAAGATTAAGTTCTTCCCCTCCATTTTCCCTTTGACTTTCTAGTCCATTTAGCATGCCAGGGATGACTTTCTAGTCCATCTTCGTGATGGATAATTGCAATAAAACAGCACATATATAGGTGGAATAGAGCCTAACAAAACAAAATGGAAAGCCTGAAGAAAACGAAAATGGAGCCGAGAATTCTTCGGATCTCAAAAGTAAAAAAAACTGTTGATAAGAATGTTTAACACATTAAAATAGTTGCTTTTCGAAAGCTAAAATTTCAAAACACGCGCGTAAAATTCTTCATAAATGCACAGTTTGTGCACGGGAACCATTTTTGGATCCCAATTCTGGAACCACAGAGCTTTCCTTTGCGTACGCAGTTACTGAAAGAACACATTTCAAAAGCCACTAAACAGGTAGTAGTAAGACACGCCCGGGGCATCGTTGAAATTTCAACATGATTCCATAACCAAATTATGATCACAGGGTTCTAAACCGAAAAACAATACAAAACCAGTCGAAGAATGGTATTGAATAATTTACATAAGACTCCATCTGGCAATCCCTACCTCACCCGTTTGCCTGTCCCGTGTCCACATCTATATCTCTGTTTTTATCCGACAGTCCGTGCTTCTTAGCTTCAAAACATATACTGCAATTGAATACCCCGCTCATTTGTTCGATAAAAATCGTAACACAAGGCGACCTAGCTACCCAGTTCATGTAACGAGAAAGCACAGGGGATTAGACAGCAAAATTGCAAGTCACACGCAACCAACGGCGTAACACTTGTAATATCCCAGTAATCTTATTTTCAAAACCACGAATAACTACTGACGTACCTCATGCTCTGCCATAATAAGTTCATGAGAGAGAGAGAGAGAGAGAGAGAGAGAGAGAGAGAGAGAGAGAGAGAGAGA
>BPLS01000382.1:204929-246835 GCA_019656275.1 Rhododendron kiyosumense | reverse complement strand
TGCAATGACAAATTTACAACTTCATAAGACTGACAATAGAAAAAGAAACGCCATCAAATCAAATTCCAGTAGCAAATCTGAACCTAATACAAAATAAGGGAAAGGACAACAAGTACACCAATGACTAAAAACAGCATCTTCAGATAGTGATCTGGGTTATGTCCTTGATTTGTGGGCTGACGGAATCCGTGCGCATAGCCCCCATGAAATGGATGATGAGCAAACCCATATGGAAAACCCGGAGCGGCCCCGTACATGGCAGCATCAGGGACTCCATGCACCTGGAGGTTAAACAATGCTGGCATGAGACCACCAAATGCCGCAGAAAATGTAAAGTTCCCAAACCTTGCCGTTGCCATTGGTGCGAATCCCCCCAAACCCCCCATGAATCCAAACCCATGTGGTGCAAAGTGGTTTGTATTAGGCGGAGGGGCAGTTTCAGGTCTTTGTCCCGCTGGACGATTTGGAATATTAACTCCGGGGACGGACCTAGACCTGGGATCCGTTGAATTCTTTCCACGACCATATAGAGGAACCAACTTCTCTTCCTCAACCATTGCCTTACATACCGGACATTCCTTTGAATGGGAGTGAATATGGAGCCATTTGTACAGGCAAGGCCAGCAAAAGAGGTGACCACAGAGGGTTACAATCGGGTCTTGGGCTAAATCAAAGCATATGTTGCACTCAAAGTTACCTGCATCATTGTTGTTACCATTACTGCTTGAGCAAGAAGGGCTTTGGGGCTGCCCGCTCGTTGATTCCCCAAACCCACTTGCCATTCTTCAACCGTGAAAAATCAAATGCCCTAAGAATCATACAAATCCCAAGTTAACACTGGCCTTCAAAAATATATAAATGTTTCATGAAGTCAAAGATTACAAAACCTCAGAACAGCAAAGTCATGTATCCAAGAACCCCTCTTCGCATATCATATGCTCAAATTTAAATGCTCGAAAAATTCAGGTCGCTTGACTGGTAGACAATTAATGTTGGGATATTATAGCTTCATACTAGACAATTAAGATTCCCCGAGGTACTTTTTACCAAGGTTGTGTGGGATTGTTGTTCTACAAGAACGTAATCCTCCAACCAAATGTTGGATTCAAACTAGCAAATGTAGTCCCATGGGACATCTAAACCAAAGCCATGTCTCATGAAGCCAATAAAAAAACTATTACTGGCCTGGGAAAACCATTGTAGAGGATAAAACAGTCTGAAATCAAAATTAGTTCACAAAAATAACAAGAGTAAAACTTCAAAATGCCATTTTTGCCAATCGAAATTAAGTAGCGGAATTATTTCAAACAAAATGATGAAATCAAATTAAAAACAACATCAAATTCGATTTGATTCGATTCGTATAAAACGCCTAGACTTCTCATTGATATACATATCTAAAAATACTACACCAGCGTAGCTCTAAAATAAAATTAAAAAAGAATAATTGCATCCGCAATCAGATCCAGTCGCTTTTTTTCAAGTCACGTGTCTGGGCAACTTATGCGGACATCGACTAATCTGACCGATTCCACAGTCTACCGGCGGGGCCAAATCAAAGCCGGAGCAAAAGCCCCGCACGGACGATCCGTCCATGCCTAATCCTCAATTCAGACAATAAACGGAGACCCAAATCAAGCAGAGGAACAAAAAATTCAAACAGACCCAATTGAACCAGCGAATCAGCCAAATCCAACAACGATCTAAACAGATGGCTTTCATAGAACCGTGAGAACACACAAAACAAAAGCAAGGGTTTCGAATTCTCAATTGAGAGATATAGAGATACAAAGAAAGAGAGAGAGAGAGAGAGAGAGAGAGAGAGAGAGAGAGAGAGAGAGAGTATACCTTTTTTGGTCGATCGATCGACGGAACTGATGTAAGAACGGAAATGAGAAGCAAATCTGTGTGCGTGTGGAAGGATCTGGAGAGGACGGTTGGTGAAATTCCAAGTCCTATGGTTTGGGTTTCCAGAGTCCAGGTGGCATCACGTAATTGGTTGGGGATACTTCGCCCGTATCTTTCTCCGTTGAATTGGTGTTGTTGAGTGGACTGGGCCGGGCCACTTTGGGCCTTAAGCCCACTATGAATCGCGAGTAGACAATTCCACCAAAGCCAATCATCCCAGGGAAGCCCGTGCCGGAGATGATTGGACTATTTTAAGAGAAAATAATGGCCAATGACGTGTTTTGATAATTAATATTTGTTAAAGACATTTTGTTTATTAACAATGTTCTTAATATGTCCTTAAAAGGTATTAATTATCAAAACACGTCATGAGCCGTCATTTTCCCCTATTTTAAATGTCAAAAAATAGTCTAATATAGTTAGGTTCCGTTCTAGAATACCTTTTTAAAAAATATGTATTCATTTCACATTTTTAAACTCAAAAATTATGTAAATGAAAAATGATTTTTTAATTTTTTTTGCATCGTATTAACAATCTTAATGAAATTTATCAAACAAGATCCATATTGGTAGAAAAATTATTTGCGTAAGCACATAATTTTTGAGTTTGAAATTACATTTTTAAAAAATAAGTACTTATTTTCCTTTAGGAAACATGGGCTTATTGGACAAAGACGACACTTCTCCCGTATCTTTCTCCGTTGAATTGGTGTTGTTGAGTGGACTATTTTAAGTGTCAGGAAATAGTCTTATATGTTTAGTGGACAAAGAAGCTACACCTAATCCCACGGAAGCAAATCATCCCAAATTTTGGGGTTATTGGGAATTATGTCCAGTTATTATCTTTAGGGTCTTAAAATTAGTAGAGGACGTGCAAGCTGATCTGGACATCCGGGGGTATCAAGAAATTGTAATGGATTTGTCCCAATGTGTCAAAACCGGGGTTAGAGCATCCGCAATGTAATAATCAAAATTAAAAAGTTGTTAAAATTAGCAATGTTTGCTCAAAAAAGTGTTCACATTGTAATAACCAAACTTAGCAACCTCCTAGCAACTCATCAAATTTTGGCTTTTAAATAATCAAAACTAACAACTTTTTGCCAATAATCAAATCTAATGATCCCTACATTTTCTTAATCAAGTACACTCATTATTACACAAAAAATTCTCTCTATCAACAATGTTTTCAAAAAATAACTTTTAAAACTATATTTTTAAGAAAATTTTAAAAAAACTGTTTTTTTTTTAGATATTTTCAAAAACCATCTTTACACAAAAAAATTGTTTTCTGTTTGAAAAAACTAATATTTTTCACTAAACTCTTTTTTTTCAAAAAAGCCATTCAAATTATTATCACAGTGTTTCGCTTTTAGAATAATTTTGTAGTTTGAAAATGTGATGTGTTAAGTTTTGATTATCCAATTTTAATTATTACATTGTAGACCTCTACATTGCTAAGGTTAACAATGTCTTAAATGGATAACCAAAAGGTGATGTGACAACTTTTGATATTCAATTTTGATTATTACATTGTGGATGCTCTAAGACAAAGAATACTACTCAATGTCAAAATGGTTAAAATTGCAATGGATTTGTCCCATGTGTCAAAACCCGTGTTGCAGATTTTAATGCCTTTTTTACGAATACATTAGCTTTTTTTCCCCTACTTAGGACGGGTATTCTCCAACACAAATTCTATAGTTTCATAATACTTGTATAACATAAAATCACCTAGGATCCATCGATCCATGAGGTGGCCTTGAGAAGATTTTCACAAAATAAGAGGATCAAACTTGAGATCTCTGCTCTGACTGCTTCATAAGGCGCGAATTAAAAAACACGTACTGAAATAGGTATTGAAAAAAGCACAAGAATAATGGGTTTAGAAATCAAATCGAAAATTCTTCCAAATCAAATAGAAAAATGGGAGAGAAAGATGGAGTGCACATATGCTTTGCATTGGGTAAACTGCTGCCTATGGAAATTAGGAATAGGCTTTGTATGCTGATATAAAACTAACCAATTTAACCATTTTGATAAAAGAAATACACAAGGGCGAAACATTTGTGGTGTCAATCAAGAAATGCCGAAAAGGTGGTGGACCGAATTGCAAATACTATATAATCGCTGTTGTTATATATATAACTTCCCCGACCCATGTACAACCACCACCCTCTTCCCTCTTGTCTCTCTCTCTCTCTCTCTCTCTCTCTCTTGTAAATCCTAATATGGCGATGAAGCACAGAATCTGTCTCCTCCTCGCACAGGCGCTGGCTATCTTCTTCTTTGGTAAAACCCAAATTGTTGTCTACTAAATTCTCAGTACTAGTTAATTAAGTTTTGAGTTTTCCTCTAATCCATGGTGCCACCACATTTAGTTTTTTAGAGAATTTTGTGGTGGAAAGATCGATGCACTGGAAAAATCAACTTTCGTGCATTTTGGCATGGAAATATTCACTAGCGTGTGTTTCAGCCAGTTGTTTGTTTGTGCACATTGACTTATTGCTAGGAACCAATCATACCATTCATTTGTGGGGCCCATTAAAAATCTCAACAAAGCATCAAAAAGCATCGAATTGCATGTGTGGCTGAATCTAGGAAGTTCCGAATTTGAGACTTAAGATAGGGTATATACCTAATTTTGTAGTAATATTTGGATATTTTGAATTTACTGTATCCTTGAGTTTCACGATAGATAAATTTTCTCTATTTAAATCTTTTAAAAAATCTCACTCAAAATCCAAACTGAACAAGGTCGAAGTCCAAAGTTACGAGTACTTCACAAATAAAATGGAAAATGGTTGAGAATCCAAGAGACACTGCCATAGTCAAATATTTTCACTACCACTTGCTTTTCTCTCTTCTATAAATAAACAAGCGCTGTGGTTCGATGCACGAGGGGAGAAAAAAACACCATGTGAACCCTCTTTTTTCTGTTAACGTGTGCATCGAACATACATAACACTTGTAATGAAAAAAGGTAAATGCATCGATAATTTTTGTAACAATCAGAGCCGAACTTGGTAATCGAAAAAGTTGTAGGAAATGTGCTTGGTTAGTGGAAGAAAATATGTTGAGTTAGTGAAAAAAATATGTTGGATGCTTTACCTTAGTGAAAATAACTTGACTTTTGATAATAAAAAAAATAGTAAAATATGAACAACTTAACTAAAGTGAAAAAGTTAGAGGGAAAAAATTTAGTGGAAACGAGACCTCAGAGTATCTAAAATTATGAATCTCTCCCGCATCTTTATTAACACAAATATTGCAGGAGCCAGAGTATTAGCCACAATATTCACCCTCGAGAACCGTTGCAGCTACACAATTTGGCCCGGCACATTATCAGGAAGCAATGGCGTTGTCCTCGGAGGTGGCGGCTTCACACTAGTCCCCGGCACATCAACCCAATTCCCTGCCCCACCAGCTTGGTCGGGCCGGTTTTGGGCTCGAACAGGTTGCAGCTTTGACGCATCGGGCAACGGAACATGCACTACCGGTGACTGTGGTGGCAAGCTCCAGTGCACTGGAGGCGGCATGCCACCTGTCACTTTGGCGGAATTCACCGTCGGTGGCGGTACCAACACCATGGATTTCTATGACGTGAGCCTGGTGGACGGGTACGGTTGTAAGTTTAAAAGAGTAGAATTGCATATAATTAATCTATAGTTGTGTCTTTCTAACAGAAGTTATTTTTCGTGTTATTTATTGAAGAGTACTTTTTTTCGGTACCTAATTCCCCTATAGGTACAATGTGGGAATGGGAGTACGGACCTCCGGCGGTACCGGGGACTGCAAGTATGCCGGCTGCATCACCGACGTAAACCGAAGCTGTCCGCGGGAGCTGCAGGTGACCAACGCTGGATCCGTGGTGGCATGCAAGAGTGCTTGTGCGGCTTTTAGCAGGCCGGAATATTGTTGCACGGGCGATCACTCGGTGCCAGAAACTTGTTTGCCCACACACTACTCAAAAATGTTCAAGGAGGCTTGCCCAACAGCATATAGTTATGCTTACGATGATGCATCGAGTACTTTTACTTGTACCGAAGCAGATTATTTAATCACGTTTTGTCCAACAGCATGATAAATGATAGTGGTCATGATAATGTTGTGGTCTTGATGTTAATTATCGGGTTATTTTCTATGTGGGGTTCTGGGAATTTATTTGGTTACTTCACTATTAATTGTGTGATTTATTTACGATGGTTTAGTATTAGAAATAAATTAAATACCCTCATTTTAGAATTCACAAACTCAACCTGTCTTCGTGCATTTAAGCACAAACTCGATGTATTTCCGAAGCTCTGTGAAATGTTACAATATGAGGTAATAAATCCTTTACGCAGGAGGTAGAAATCATGAGTTTTACACTATCATGATTGCGGGTTCCACTGTGTGTTTATGATAATAATTTAGACCGCTCATCTTGTAGGACTCACAAAATAGTATGTCCATGCAAATAATCAAGGACGTCATAAAATGGAACATTGGTTTATAAAATGGACAGTCTTGGACAATTTAACTTTAAAATTATTGACAGAATCAGATAGTCAATTTTATAAACCAAAATTCACTGTTTTATATACCTATCGACTTTCAATTAAGCTTATTTTTTGTGTTAAGAAATGCGAAATGATGTATTATTGCTGGTGTACAAACCATAACACAAACATGTCTTTACATAGGCTACTTGGTGATTAAGAAACTAACAAATAAAGGAAATTTGCATAACAAGGAAACCAGACTAATTAGGAAACATAAATAACAATCTGTCTAAAAAGGTAACATAATAATAAAACCTCGAAAACTTGGTAACATAATATTCCTAATATTATTCTAACTTTTTGCATGAACACATTTTTTTGCGAGTGTTACAAGATGAAATATTCAAATTATTATAAAAATGCACAATGGAACCCGGCCTCAATGGCAGTGGGCTGGTGGCGTAAAGCTCACGGGCTCAACAGCCGGCGTAAAGAATGTATACCCATTGTTATTGTTTAATACTGTAGGATAATGAAAGGGGGTGATTTTGTTATTCCCATTTTTGTTAATGTCATTTTCTTTCTCTCACAAAATAAATCTCTATTATAAAACAGAAGGGTATGAGGACAAATTATTAGAACGGCTTAGATTCATTTGATCCAAAGGTTGTCGTGCATCTTCCCACTTACCGGTTAATTGCCCATGGTTTTCAACTAAATCACACAACTGTCATCCATTTTCCAACATCGATGCGTAGTGCCGTAGGCACGGGTAGCACTAGTCATTTAATAGACACAAAATAGAGTGACATTAACAAAAAAGAGAGTGGCAAAATCAATTCTCTAATGAAATGGTTTGAGAAATTTAAATTCAATTCGCTTATCTTGTTACATTTTTGTGTCTACGTTTATTGTTACATTTTTGTATCTAAGTTTATAATACATTCTTCTAGAATACTGTCAAAATTTTGCACAATCTAGTTTACTTAGATATATATATTTTGGTACCGAAACATAAATTAGTAGGCATATACTCCATTATCCTCTAAAATATTGAACAATTGATGTCATTGCTGCACACGCGCGCGCGCACACACATATATATAAAAATTTCTTCAATTCTTTTGAATAGTCTTCCAACATAAATTCTGGGCAAGTTCTTGAACTGGTAGAGGGTATAAAAATGTGTGCGCCGTACATTTCTCTCTTTGAGAAAAAATCCTAGCTAGCCGCCTCTCTTCCTTTTCCTCCTTCGCCTTAGCGTTTTCACCATCCTTATGCAGCGGCGGAAGAAGAAGGCTTTATCCTAGATAAGTTATGTTTTTCATTAGGAGCATTAAGATCTTTTTACTAATTAAAGATAGGATGATGCTATGGTGTCCCCGGTTATTTTGGGGACACCGTAATTTTTGGCATAACAGAACCATTGCAAGCATAACAAAAATCATTACAAGTATAATGGAACCATAACATGGCATAACCAAAGCATAACAAAAAACCAATCAAGGCATAACCAAAAATCAACCAAGGCATAACCAACCAAGTTATGCCTTGTTATGGTTTTGGTTATGCTTATAATGGTTTTGATTATGCTTGTAATGAATTTGGTTATGCTTGTAATGGTTTTGTTATGCCAAAAGTTACGGTGTCCCCAAAATGACCGGGGACACCGAAGTCATTCCCTTAAAGATAAAGTAAGTTCCGTATTCAATGTACAATAGAGGATAAAGTAATGGGAATGACTTCGGTGTCCCCGGTCATTTTGGGGACACCGTAACTTTTAGCATAACAAAACCATTATGAGTATAACCAAAACTCATTACAAGCATAACAAAACCATAACAAGGCATAACTTCGCATAACATGTTTGTTATGCCTTGAATGGATTTGGTTATGCCTTGATTGGTTTTGTGGATATTCCTTGGTTATGCCTTATTTGGGTTTTGTTATGCTTGTAATGGGTTTTAGTTATGCGTCTAATGGTAAAGTTATGCCAAAAATTACGGTGTCCCCAAAATGACCGGGGACACCATAGCATCATCCGTAAGTAATTATATAGAAACCAGAGAAAGTGCAAATGCAATACCAATAGATTCGGCATCTGGTGATCACATTAACGTGTGAACGTTATAAAAAAAAATTCAAATAAGTTTTTTCAATGTTGGTCTAAAGAACTTGTTACTTTTGTAGACCATAAATTATTTTTTCGAAAAGAGTTAAAAAGTCTTTTAGCCACAGGTGAAAACCCTATGATTTCTGTCAGTTGTGGACTTCAATGTGCGTTTATTTAAAATATCAAACCGTGTATTTTATAAACTAAAATTTAATTTTTTTAAATATCTATAGATATCCGATCAAGTTGATTTTTACATGGTTATATTACTATGCAGATCCTGCGAAATGAACAATTTATAGATTAATAAATGCATTATGGGGCCCATAATAAATGGCAGAAACTAGTTGTGTTTTCACATGAGGCAGAAAGAATTACTAATTAATTAATACTCCGTATAAGAACGGGTTTAAAACTTAAAAAAATTAGAATGAGTAGATAGAATCTCAACAGAGTTAGACTTTGAATTCTTGATTGTTATAAATACCACCACCCATGACCCATGTACATTGTACAAACTACAATCACCTCGTCATACCCTTCTCTCTCTCTCTCTCTCTCTCGTATACAAACAATGGCGATTGAGCACAGTCTCTCTCTCCTCCTTGTTTCGCTTGCTGTTTTCTTCTTAGGTAAAATCCACCATTCTTCTATGCCAAGGAAATTTGTGAATATTGAATGTCGTGTGTTCTATTTATATAGGTCTGTCAATAGGCCAGATCCGATCCGAATTTGATAAATCCGAATCTGATAAAATTCGAACAAACTTTGAATGACATGATCTTTTCCTAGGTTTTTAACATGAGAAAATATTTTATTTGTCTCCACTCGTTTATAGTATTTCTTTTTATTACTATTTTTCTAACCAAGGAAGGAAGAAAAGGAAAAAAAAAAAAAAACCAAAACAAATCGGATCTAATTAAGAGGGCAGTTGGCTATTGCTTGTCGGGTCAGGAGTGGCCTTATTGATTTGGTTACGCAACTACTGCTCTACAAATAAATTTGTGGGTCACATCATAAAAGACTTTGTTGAAATTCTCTTGAATACCAATTAATTTTAGGAGAGATAATAGAAAAGCGGTCCGACATTACTTATTTTTATATGTCTCAATTTTTTTTTGCATTTAGTAGTTTTGCGTCTAACTATTGTAGATTATTGATTTTTCTTGTCAAGACGAATCAGAAAGTAAAATATTATGCCTTTTATCAAAATATTTTTAAAAATATCCAAGATAAAGTCCAAAAAGCTGGCTTTTTAGGATTTTTCCTTGGATATTTTTGAAAATATTTGAATAAAAGTAAAATATTCTACTTTTTCAATTTCTCTCTTCGAGACGAATGTATAATCCACAACAGTTAAATGTAAAACTAATAAATGCAAAACAAAATCGAATAAGAACAGAACAAGAAAAGGTCACTAAATACTTAGTTCAACAAGTTGTAATTTGACGTACATTTATGACAAATATGCAGGATCCAGAGTATCGGCCACAGTATTCACCCTCGAGAATAATTGCAGCTATACAATTTGGGCCGGGACATTATGCGGCAACGGCGTAGGCGTCCTTGGCGGCGGTGGCTTCACATTGGCCCCTAGCGCATCAACCCAATTCGCGGCTCCAACAGGTTGGTCAGGCCGGTTCTGGGCCCGAACAGGTTGCAACTTTGACGGATCCGGCAATGGAGCATGCGTCACAGGTGACTGTGGGGGCTCGCTCCAGTGCACTGGAAGCGGAGTTCCTCCCGCCACCCTCGCCGAATTCACCCTCAACGGTTGGTCAGGCATGGATTTTTACGACGTGAGCCTCGTGGACGGGTAGGCTTATAAATTCATAAGTGTAGCTATGTGACAGTACATTGCCCTTTTAGCAAGAAGCTACTTTTCTCAACATGTCCTCCATCAAATATTGGAGCAACCAACTTCATCATTCGATAAGTTCCGAAAATTAATAATTATTTGATGAAATCTCGGTTAGACTTCTCTCAAACTGGGTAGGTTTATCATTTGCATGTCAGCGGTCACGTAGAATAATTTTGTGGTAAGCAAGGAGCTAACCAAAAACACCACAAGAATTATGGACGCCACAAAACAGCCCAACAATCTAGCACCAAAATAGCCACAAACCAAAAGAAAACAACCCTAAATCAAAGCACCAAACCGAGAGATACAAAACTGACAACCAAAAATTAGTTTATTTATGGAATTACAATTTCAAAGAGAGAGAAGCACCATCCTCGAGTTCAAGTTGATATTGAAGCTGCATTGATATTCCTTGCAGTAATTTAACTTGCTAACATCTTAAACACACATGCACTCCCTCTCACACATTTTCCTACCATGGGAAACATGAAAGAACAAAAATTTGGGATTCTTGTGTTTAACCAATTTTGATTTATATATGACTCATAAACTATGAATTATATGCTAGTGTCTGATTTACCAACAGGTATGAATGTGTTAACTAATGTCTGATTTACCAACAGGTACAACGTCGGCATAGGAATACAGACCTCTGGAGGCACTGGCGATTGCAAGTATGCTGGCTGCATTGCTGACTTAAACACAATCTGCCCGTCAGAATTGCAAGTGACCAGCGCTGGTTCCGTGGTCGCGTGCAAGAGCGCGTGTGAAGCTTTTAATACGCCGCAATATTGTTGCACCGGAAATTACTCAACGCCAGCGACTTGTCCACCGACACAGTACTCAGAGTTGTTCAAGCAAGCTTGCCCTGATGCCTATAGCTACGCTTACGATGATGCGTCGAGTACTTTTACATGTACCGGGGCGGACTATTTGATCACGTTTTGTCCACAATAAAAGAGTGGATGCACGTAAACAAGAATCGTAAATGTAATATTGTAACATTGATACTTTATGAATGTAATTCCACAATAAAAGAGTGGATGCTCGTATATATATCCGTCTCAATCTTATGTTGTGATTTTTGTTAAGGGTTTGTCTATTTTTGTGGCTTATTGACGATGATAGCATCTCCAATAGGAGATGTCAAATCCTACGTGGACATGTTAACAGTTACATTTGACACTAAAATCCAATCCAATCCAGCAGCCTTCTTTGATGCCAATCCTACGTGGATTTGAAGGGAATGACAAAGTTGTCAAAGTTGACAACCTCCCTCCTCCATGCCAAATTTCAAAAAATGACCATTTGTATATTGACTTAAGTGTTGAAGAGGGATAATTTGATGTCAAATAAATAGAATTTGACATCAAGGGTTGGAAAGGAAGACTTTGATGTCAAATTAGAGATGTCAAAATGCCACGTCAGCCTTCAAAAAACTTTTGACATCTCCAATATGAAGCCATGGGTTGGAGATGCTCTTAGGCCTTGTTCTCCTTAGCTTTTTGGGCTTTTGGGAGTTTTGTCCTTATTTTAAAAAATTGCATTTTTTAGTTCTGTGTCAAACTTTTACGAATTATTAATTCATCTCAACAAGATAAATCAGAAATATATTTGAAAATATTCAAGATAAAGCCCAAACAACCGGCTTTTAGGGTTTTATCTTGGATATATCCAAAAATATTTGTGTAAAAGTACAAAATTTTGGGTTTTTTGATCCCTCTGAATCATCTTGTCGAGACGAATCAATAAAAAAAGTTTTGCACAAAACTAAAAAATTAATAAATACGGATATTTTTAAATAAGAGCAAAATGCCAAAAAAAAAAAAACTAAAGAGAACAAGGTCTAAACTACGAAAAACAGAATCTGCAACAACCTTGTTACTAATTTAAAATATTTTACAATTATATATTATTTAGTTGGTCATTGAAATGAGTTTTGTAACCTACTTGTGAGACTAGGTGTGCTCTTAAAGGATATTCCCCAAGTAAAAGGGAAAATTTTAAAATGGCACCTGAACTTTACACCAAATGTCACAGAGACACTTAAACTTAAATTTATTTCAATTAAACACATGTACTAATAAAATCCCCAAATTTAGACACCTACACTTAAGTTTATTTCAATTAAACACTTGTACTAACAAAATCTCCAAATTTAGGCCACCGCCGTTATACTTCATCCAAAAAATTGCTGACATGGCATCTGCAACCTGTTTTAGTTGCCCCATTACACATGTTTTCAACAAGAGACGATGCACCCAAGCGAAACCCATAGGCAAACTTCATCGTCCCCTATTGGAAACAGTGCAATGGGACAACTTAAACAGGTTAGAGATGCCATGTCAGCAATTTTTGGGACGAAGTATAATAGCTGATAGGCGCGCGGAATTCATGAATTTAAGCGCCTAAGTAGGGAAATTAGCGCGTTAAACGTGCAATTAATTCTCATTTTCCATTTAATGCGTGCACGTGGTTGGTTTTTGTGTTTGTGCTTAATGTGCAGGAAATTGAGTTGTTTTGGCGCTAATGAGAGGTATCCGGAAAGGCCGTGATGAAGCTTGAGAGCGAGAAGGGCTGTGGAGACTAAGTGTTGGACACAAATTCGTGAGAAGGTGAACAGAACCTTAGTGAGCGCTACAGGAGATTTGGTAGAGCGCTCAAAAGTGGCACAAAATGGGGCACGAAGTGAACAGAGCCCTCGCGAGCGCTACACCATTTTTGGTGTAGCGCTACCTATGGCATTAATGGTCAACGGCTGAACGGCGAGTCAACTCGGTCAACACAGCTTAAGGGGTTAGGTAGCCGGTGGCTTATCAGGCCTAGAAACGGCGGCGTTTTTGGTCGTCCGGGGTCCGATTTCGATTTGTTTAAGGATTTTTTAATTGTAATTAATAGGGGTTAGTATAAATACCCCGTTTTAACTCAGAATTAGGTTACGTACGTTTTTACTTAGCTTTTTCGCTCTTAACTTTTGGCTACTGTTTTTCTAAGTTCTTATTTTGCAGATTCAAGTTTTAATTGAAGTTCTCTCAAGTTTTCCAGCGTTAATTCCTGTTATTCTTCAGTAATCGAATCCGTTACTCTTCCGTAAGTTTGTGGAATCGTGTTTTTATTTCTATTCCGATTATTCGAAGCATGTTTAGATCTAGGGTTTTAATTGTTACCGCGTTTAATAGAATTATGAGTGAGTAGTTCTGTAGAGTGCGGCCACGGGGCAAAGGCGTCTCGTGGCTAGTTTAATTAATGTTTTTACCTCGGAATCGAATTAATTTAATCTTTAAGCAATTTTAGGAGACGAAAACTCTTCTAACAAACAAAACCCAGGCATCGCCGGAATTCGAATGCGCACGGATACTGGTGACAGGTGGTGCGCATTTGTTAGGGATCCTTTTTCCTATTCTAAAATCAACAAAGTGAATAATTGTGGCCCGAGTAAACATTGGTTAGGCTAGTTGCAGACGCTGGGTTCCCACGGCTGCGCTCTCCTTTTTAATTCATTAGAGGTCAATTTCTTCAGTAATTAGTTAATCAAACCAGTCAAACAAGGGGTGGCTACCTAAGAGCCAATTAAAACTAGAATTCAACACTTTTGAGTCAGCACCGTCCGTCCGTTTCTGTGGTTCGACTCCGGTACTTCCGGAATTATTGTGCTACACTGGTCGAGAGTCCTACGCTTGGGACGCGTTTTTAGTTTAATTTTAATAACACCCGGTTGGTCAAAGCAATAGCGGGGGTCTAAATTTGAGAAATTTGTTAGTACAGGTGTTTAATTGAAATAAACTTAAGTTCAGTTGTCTAAATTTGGGGATTTGGTTAATATAGGTGTTTAATTGAAATAAATTTAAGTTCAGGTGTCTCTGTGATATTTGGTGCAAAATTCAGGTGCCATTTTGAAATTTTTCCCAAGTAAAACTTGTAACGTGGGGTAATTAGTTGTAAACCCACTTCAGACTTGGTCTCCTCTACTCCTTTTCATTTGTACAGTTGAGGATTGGTTTTCATTGATTTTTAAGTATCTTGATTCATGAGTACGTTTACTTTGCTGCACATAAGGAAACTTGAAAATCGATGTATCTTAAGGAATGAGTATCATTTAACCCTGTGCAGGAGGGGTATATCGTTTCTAATTAGGAAAGCGCTATCACAAATCTCGACCACCCCACATACTATTCTATTCCTTTCCTTTATTTCTCTATTTCTTTATATTGTTGAATTTGGTCAATGATTATTATTTAGAATTATTATTCTATCAGAAATTCCTATTTCATATATTTTCTCCAACCATCTAAGGAACGATAGTTAGGATTTTCTTTGGTATAATTCTAATTTGGGTGGTGGTTGTGATTAGTGCTGTTGTGTTAAAAATTGATATATGCTCATAGTTTATCTTGACTTTGCTATGAAACTACATTACAATTTTGAAGCACATCATTTGATGCAGTCTTTGTATGCTGTGTTTGTTCATCACAGTTCAATTATAAAAATAAAATTAAAAAAAATCCAAATCACCAAAATTTGAGCCGAGATGCAAAAAACTAGATCAAATTGGTCCCGACAGACTGGAGAGAATCCGCCCCCCTCGCTATTACCAGTCTAAATGTGCTCCCTAGTACATTCCAAAGAGTAAAGTTACAAAACCAGTGATTTTGCACACTGTTTGAGAATATAAGCATTGAAGTGGAGGGGTTTCCAATAGGGATTATTCTAGAGAAAATGTTAGACCGGTACTCCCGATTTCAATTTCATAGTCCTTGATATTCTTTTTAAATAAGTCAATAGCGAATTACTTCCTTACCAAGAAAATACCGACGCGTGCACCCTTCTTTCCCTTCATGCGCACATTTAATGCCTCATCTCTCTCTTCGTGTCACTCTCACTCTGACCCTCTCTCCTCTCACTATCTCCCTCTCAACAATCCGTGTTCCATGCTACACCGTGATGCACTACAACACCTCTGGTTTCCTCAAGATGATCCTCGATACGTTTTATCTAGGCTGAATCTCTGCTTCTTGACATTTGGCAAGCTTCGCCCAAATAATGTAAGGTTCAAATCACCTTTATAATCTATTTATTTTCGCTCAACTTATCTTGTATAGGTATACAACATCTTCTATCTCACGAGTGTTAAAGAAAACAAATTGGGGTTGGTCCCTATTCTAAAGAAGGGCGAGGAAGATAATGGTATGGTCCCTAATCTAAAGGACGGGGATAACGAGGATGATGTTGAGGAGCCTATTTTTGGGGTGAGTTCTTCACGTACGTAAAGCCAATGGGGTTGAAACGCAGAGAAGAGCTGGAAGTAACGCTCCTGGGTTAGACCGTCTTCTGATGCCATTCTTAAATTGGAGAGGGGAGTTTGAAGATCGGAGAGGAAAATTAAAAAGAACAAATTTATTGCGGAGGTTAGAGCCAAATGCGATATATTGAAGCCTTAAAAAAACAAAAAAAGAGGTCCTTATTCCTCGTGGTTCTTTAGGAAGCTCGCAAGATATTGGATGTAGGTCACGCTTTGAGTATTGAAATTAGAGAACGGAGAAATCGTAATCTGAAGAAATTTGTTGAGATGCAAGAGGAAGAATTAAGGGATAGGATCCATAGTTTAGATGATTTGGAGGTAGAGTTTGTCTCGGAAGAAGAAGACGACCTAGAGGATGGAGTGTCTCTCTCTCTGGATTTTTAATTGATATTCGCGCTCCACTTTATACGTTAAAATTGGAGCGCCATCAGTAAAAAGTGAAGTGCGAAAATCAGTTTCCTTTGAAAATAGCATCAAAGTTTTATTCTAGTGTCACAAATTGCAATATATGTGTCCAACTTGGTGTTGCTGGTTTTGTATCTTCCGTCTATTCTCATACCTTGTGATACTCGGACTAGTTTAAGTGAACCTGAATATATTTTAGAGATCAATTCCACTCATCATTAGAGTTTTTTTGTATCTTCCATCTATTCTCGTAACTTATGATACTCGAATTAATTAGTTTAAATGCACCTGAACTTCTAATATTACAGATCAATCCCACCCATCATCAGAGTTTTTGATAATATCTAAATAATTTTGTACGTGAGACTTACGAGGGAATAACTTAAGGAAAAGTGTTGAAAAGATCAAAGTATTTGCCTCTCATTTCTGGTGCTATTTTTCAACTTTATATGTCAAACATGTTTTAAAAATGGTTTTGGTAACCTAGTCGAGTCAAGGGTCGAGTCAAGAGTCGAGTTCTTGATTTCCGATCTAGGAAAATAGTTCTTTGACTTTTATAACCTCCCTTCTAAAATGTTTGTCTGATTTGCAAAACGAAAGCTTAAAAATAATACATTTCTTTCAAGAAAAAATTCAAATTTTTTTTATAAATTAAAAGAACTCATCGATATTTAGTGAATTGTTAAAAAAAATTAAAATTTTTTTGCAAAAATTATGTTATTTTTACTTCTTTGTTTTGCGAACCGAACAAACATTTTGAGACGGAAGAAGTATTATTTTCTTTCCTCCTGTTGTTTTATTCCGTTGTATTCTTGACATTTTTGTTGCTTTCTCACGAATAGACTTTAAAAATTGAACCGAAACTTTCCAAGTACCATGCATACTATTCCTACGAGATTAACTTCTTTACGCAACGTTTGCACCACTGCCATGTGTGGGTCTCTCGACAGTTTCTTTCAATAATTTGAAAACCTTATTTTGAGAGGCCCGTGGAGTAGTGTATCTATGCAAAAAATCGTTTTGACCCAACACTAATGGGTATATCAAAAATTAAATTTTGGGTTATGAAATCGACAGCGTGAATCATTTTAACTTAAAAAGATATTGACAGAATCCAAGCCATCGATTTTATAAATCAAAATTCAATATTTAACATACATTACTCTGCCTGCCCTACAAGATAAATAATAGTTTTTTAAGTTAAAATGATCCACGCTATTGATTTTATAATCTAAAATTTAATTTTTAATATACCTATCAATATTGAATCAAAACAATTTTTTCCACAAAATAAGCTGTTCAAATTAAGTCAAGAACTTTTTTTTCAAAGATGGGAAATCAAGAACTTGTAACCACAGGAAGTTCATTATAAAAGTCAGTGACTGACCCTTGACCCGACCGACTCGATGGAGTTGGGGGAGCTGCTGTCCCTTAAAGGGATATAAGTTTGCTGTCTCGGTCAAGAAGGTTGTGCTCCGGTCTCGTTCTAACGATCGGAAACGTTCATTTCGTAGAGCTCATCGACTTAACCAAATATGTAAAAAATCAGCTCTATCGGAAATCATTAAGTGTCTAATCGAAACATTTTTGTCTTGAAAAGAATGGATCCAAAACACTGGATCAAATCTACTAGTGCCATTATTGGCAAGTTATATGTGTTCCGATCAGGCACTTCATGATATCTGATCAAACTGATTTTTTATATTGTTGTTCAATTCGACAAGCTCTACAAAGTGAACATTTTCGATCATCGGAGCAAGACTGAACCAAAGCCCCCTCGGCTGGGACAGCACGCTGCTGTCCCTTTAAGGGACAACAACTCCCCCCGCCCTCGACGGTGACTGGACCAGGTTACCAAAACCATTTTTACAACATGGAGGACAGTAGGAGTATCAAAATAAAATACTACTACGGAGTAGTATTTTTGGAAACGACAAGTGTTCGGTTCCCAATCAAAGGGATCCCAACCGGATCCCGAGACGTCCCACGGACCCACTCCAGTCACCGGATGGCCGATCCAATACAAAAACATGAAGTGTTTGGATTGAGCACCTACACATATCGGATACCATTAATTTTTGCGCGGACCCACTAGATTTTTTTTTAAAAATTTTTGAACGGCTCGGATCGGCCATCCGATGGCCGGAGTGGGCCCGGTGGGACATCGGGATCCGATCGGGATCCCTTTGGGGTTGCGAACTGCAGCACAGCGTGTTTTGGAAAGTTGAAAAATAGCACTCCATCTTGGAGTCTCTAGAAATGAAAGGCAACTTTGATCTTTTCAACACTTTTCTTTAAGTTTATTCCCTCGTAGGTCTCACGTACAAAATTATTTAGATATTATCAATAACTTTGATGATGAGTGGAATTGATCTGTAATAGATGTTTAAGTGCACTTAAACTAATTAATCCGAGTATCATAAGATACGAGAATAGACGGAAGATACAAAAAACTCTGATGATAAGTAGAATTGATCTCTAATAAATGTTCAGGTGCACGTAAACTAGTCCGAGTATCATACGTTACGATAATAGACGGAAGTTACAAAACCAACAACATAAATTTGGACACGTGTATTGCGATTTGTGACACTAGAATAAAACTTTTGAGGCTATTTTCAAATTGATATTTCAGGGAGCAATTACTCTTTGGCGCAAGCGCAACTAGGGCTATATTAAGTTCGGCTCGGGTTCGTTAAGGTATGAGTTTGGCTCGAGTTCCATTTGAGCCTGAGCAACTTGGCTCGAGTTCGGCTTGTTAAAATGATATTGTTAATTTTTTTTTAACAGAATCCAAGCCATCTATTTTATAAATCAAAATTCAATTTTGATGTACCTATCAAACTGATTTATAATCTACATAATAAGAAAGAATGATTTTTGAATTTTATGCCCTACATAAATCATAACCATTAATTTGTCTCATGAATCCTATGGCTCTCCTCCTCTCTCTCAAACAATAGTAATTGCACGTACAATTGCCATTAATTAGATCTCACGTTCAAAATTTATATCTCACTCTCTCCTCCTCCTCTATCTCTCTCTCTCTCCATATTTTTTCTCCGTTTAAATGGCTATTTTCGATTGCAAAACTCTCACCAGTGTCCAATCTGTAACAGAATTGTCTACCTTGGGGTTGAGATTTGATTTTACAATGATCCCCCCACCAAAACAAATAAAGAATAACCAAACGTTCCATATTCTGTGTGTGTGTGCGCACTATTTTGAAATTTTGAACGATTCCTCGGTATTACATGAATAGGTTGATACTTTGTTCATGGTTACAGTGTTGATTTGCATGTGTGCTGATTGTTCGATCCACGTCTTCAGGCATGAGCATGAACTAAAAAAACTCTGTTTGAACCTAATTTAAAACAAATTATTCCTGTATAAATCGGCTTTGTTGGCGGGAGTGGTCAATATATAATTTCGTAATTCATTTTAATTGTGTTCAAAATGCGCTGCGTCGTGCCTTTAAGTATGGACAAACCCTAATATAGATATATTACTCTACGAGTCCTACAAGATAAACAATGAAAAAGGTACGTAATCTCATAAAAAAAATTAACAATATCATTTGGAATTCGTTTTGTTATAAATACAACCACCCATGTACAACTGCAATCACCCCTCTTTCTTTCTCTCTCTCTTGCAACGACAATGGCGATTAAGCACAGAGTCTCTCTCCTCCTTGTTTCACTTGCTATTTTCTTCCACGGTAAAATCAATCCACCATTCTTTTAATTTCTTCCGAGATCACATTTGCGATTGAAATGGCGTGTGTTCTATTCTATCATGGGTTATTTTTTTCATTTTAGGTGTTCCACAAATTAAAATACAGCAAGTACTTATATTTTAAATAAATATTTATTTTTTGAATTAAAGATAGTGTATTGTGAAAAAAATGATCTCTTGTAAAGCAGGAAAAAATACTTAAAAAAATAAGAACCTTTAAAAAATGGGGCCTTAATTATTTGTTATCCTGCGTTTGGATCTAGACACACATTGTGTCTATGAGTCTGAATGCAGGCATAAAAAGTAAACACGATAATAAGACATTAAGCAACGATAATTGAACGACCCTAAATTCTCAAAAGCTAAGTTCATGTAAAAAAAAAATTGTCTAAAATTTATTTCGATATTTTTTACTTTTTGTTTAGTTTTTTGTCAAAATTTTTAGAATTAATCATTCATTTCGACGAGAGAAATCAGAAAAGTATAAACATGCGGACTTATATTGAAAAAAGTTCATACTCCTATAAGACAACAGTTTAGATTAAAAAAAAAAAAAAAGACAGCTATTTGGAATTTTTCGTCTTTAGTAGCTTTTTTGCTTTTGGTCATAATTTTTACTTTTTAAATTTCTCTCATCGAAACGGATGATTAATCAAAAAAATATGACGTAAATCTAACAAAAAATTAAAGAAAACTAGCGAAATACGCAAAATGAAGTAGAGAAAAAAGTTTACAAGAACGGAAGTCGATTTCTGATTGCCTAAAGTTACCAATCTGACCCATGCACATTGATGCAAATGCAGGATCCAGAGTATCGGCGCGCGACACAGTATTCACCCTAAAAAACCTTTGTAGCTATACAATTTGGCCCGGCACATTAGCAGGAAACAATGGCGCCGTCCTTGGCGGTGGCGGCTTCTCACTGGCCTCCGGTGCATCAAACCAACTCTCAGCCCCACCTGGTTGGTCGGGCCGGTTTTGGGGTCGAACAGGTTGCAACTTCGACGCATCGGGCAACGGAATATGCACTACTGGAGACTGCGGTGGCAAGCTCATGTGCACTGGAAGCGGCGTGCCACCTGTCACGCTAGCAGAATTCACCATCGGTAGCGGTACTCAGGATTTCTACGACGTGAGCCTCGTGGACGGGTACGGTTGTAAGTTTAAGAGAGTAGAATGGCATATAATTAATGTATGGTTCTGTTTCTAACAAAAGTCATCATTCCATGGATTTCTATGACGTGAGTCTGGTTTAACCAAAGTGGTTTTCTCATGAAGTTGTTTCTTAACAAAAGTGATTTTCTCATGAAGTTGTTTCTTATGAACGTGTTTTCATAGGGAAATGATTTCTACATTCTTTTTTTTTTATTATGACACTTTTTTCTAGTCTTTTAGTGAAAAAAATACACAAAAAATTTATTAAAAAACAAGAAATGGAGTTTCATAATAAAAAAATGGAGTGTAGAAATCATTTTTCTTTCACTTAACTTAAAAATTGGAGTAAAAAATGTTTATCATTAATGATTCTCACACATACTTTTATGCACATATCATGCACATACATTTTTGTGGGGTCCCACAAAATGATCCAAATCGCTCATTTTTTTAAAAATATTTTTTGAAGGCTTCCTGTAAAAAATCAGCTCTAACGGATATCGGTAAGGGCTTCCTCAAAAATCGTAGGGCGAATCATTTTATTTTGCCCTACGATTTCTGAGAAAGCTCTTGCCGATATCCGTTGGAGCTGATTTTTTACAGGAACTCTTCCAACAATATTTTAAAAAAGATGAGCAGTTCGGATCATTTTGTGGGACCCCGATATGGGCCCCACAAAAATGTATGTGCATAAAAGTATGTGCAAATAGCATTGTTGAAAGTTTATACTTTGAAAAGTACTACACTTTTCTACAAATTTCCTTCTCAATATGACCAAATTAAATTAAGTTCATGATCAATAAAACACCTGGCTTCGCTCTAATAATTAAACCTGTAAATCACAAATTTTGACCATTAGACTAACCCTTAGAGTTTTCGCGCGTCTAATTAATTAGGCCATGTTTCCACTTAACATTTCTTATCATCTCGACGCCACAGAGTAGTAGTTTGCCTAAACTTCGATGCTTTTATATTCAATTCCTTGCTCCATTCTATTAACAATTAAATATTCAATTCCTTGCTCCATTCTATTAACAATTATTGATCGTGTGATTTCTTGTGGTATTTGTAGTCCAGTATAACCTTGGCAAAAAAAGAATTCGCAACATACTTACACAAAAGATAAAATAGAAAGGGTCACACACACGCGCACAAAAGGTCAGAAAGTTGCCTAGATTTCTTGCTAAAAATAGAACAAAATTCACCCCGTCTTTCTTTTCTTTTTTCTTTTTTCTTTTTTTGTGATTTAACTGGCATAGATAGAACAAAAATTAAACATAGTTCTAGGGAGCTTAAGTACTCCCCTTACATCATTAAGGAGAATCTGATTAATACAATTCGCAATTGACTGAATAACAATAAGGCTATTACAAATATTAATACTAATATTTGCTTTTGCAATGGTATCCGCATTTCGATTGGCCTACGGGTACACATCATGCACCTCCGTCTTTCTTTGATCAATAATAGGGGTGCTGTTTCAGTTTTCAAATTCTGTAAGGACTGATTCTGAAAATCAAAATCTAAAAGCATCAAATTTGAAGAGCCACATGATAGATCTGCGGATCAAAAAAAACATGTTAGATCTGATCCAATAAGTCTGTTGACACAGACTTGTTGTACGCAGATCCCACACAGATTTTTGTGTGGGGTCCAGTACAGATCTCACATAAACAATTCAAGTCGTTCATTAAATGTAAAATATTTTTTCAAGTGTCCCAGCCCAAAAATAGCTCAATCCGAAACTTATAGGTACTTGATCCAATCATTTAACATTTCATTATTTTAAAAATTGAATGAAAAGTTTGATGATTGGATCGAGCTTTCATAGACATCGGATTGAGATGATTTTTCACAAAGACCCTTGAAAAAATGTTTTACATTTAATGAACGGGTTGGATTATTTGTGTGAAACCCTTAGTGGACCCCACACAAAAATCTATACAAGATCTGTTACCTATTTATCTGTTTGTATAGCACAATTGGATCTAATTGTATCTCGTGAAGGACAAAGTTTAAGGATAATTTTTTCTCCTTGAGATACGAACCAAAAAGATTTCACATAGATGTAATTACATCACGTACCATTGTGCAGGGGTGTATTACAGCATCACCAATCCCCTACTCGAATTAGTGTGCGTTCGAGCTATAATGTTAATTATGTGAAATAATTAGTGTCTAATTTTCCAACAGGTACAATGTGGGCCTAGGAATACAACCCTCAGGTGGCACCGGTGAATGCAAGTATGCTGGCTGCGTTTCTGACTTAAACGCAAGCTGCCCGCCAGAACTACAAGTGACCAGCGCCGGTTCCACAGTTGCATGCAAAAGCGCTTGCGCGGCTTTTAATAAGCCGGAATATTGTTGCACCGGTGATTACTCGACACCAGCGACGTGCCCACCAACAGACTACTCAAAGGTGTTCAAGCAAGCTTGCCCTGATGCCTATAGCTATGCTTATGATGATGAGACAAGTACTTTTACTTGTACTGGAGCAGATTATTTGATCACATTTTGTCCGTGAGGGATAAACTTACTGTTCGAATTAAAATAAATTAGGGCCTTTATTAGGCCCTTTATTTTTGGCCTTGCTTTAGGCCTTTTATACTCATGGCTATTACTCATTGTTGAGTTACGCGATGTTAAATAATATATCTGTATTGCTACTTTACGAAAATAATTCCGCAATAAATTATTAGTGGGTTTGAATATTTACGTCCCGATATTATGTGGTGATTTCTGTTGTGGGGTTTTGGGTTTTTGTTGGTTGCTTCACTATTCTGATGCTTATTTTTGAAGGTTTAATAAAACAAAAGAATTTGCAAAACATAGTCTCGTCGAGATGAACTATTAAACCCTTCTCTTAAAACAGAGTTTGACCAAGTTCGTTTCATGCCGACAACGAACAATGTGTTAATTTGTGTTTCCGGTGACCCTCCTCACAAGTCACACATGTCGCTCTCACACTATTTTTTTTTATAATCAGATGTTCGGAATAGCTTACACGCACATCGACTAATTAATCATGGCTATCGTAAACCCATCGTTGCTTAACAGGGGCCCACTTAAAGCCGAAGTAAATGCTCCGTATCGATTAACCCCAAAAGTAGTTGATAACACTTGAGAGATTTCGAACCTGAAATCTTAGAAGAGAACAAATCCCTAAGTCTCAGACCTGGGCTTGACCACTAGGCCTACCCTTCAATCGCTCTGATAGCATTTGTAGTGCATCGTAGGTTGCTCACGCGCACAACCAGAGACATAGAGTTAACGTGGTTTGGCTGGAATATCCTTCCCCACAATGAATAAACGTATTCTTGAATCATTATGAACAGGTCGGAAAATAGAGTTACAAATTATAAGGCTCGGACCCACACTCTCTGATCTCTCTGCAGGTCTGCCTCTCTCTCTCGGTTCTACCGTGTGTTTATTATTGATCTGAATCATTCATCTTATAGACTTTACATAGTAGTGTATCCATGAAAAAAATATACTTGATCGGACATCGATTGAAGTATCAAAAATTGAATTTTGCATTGTAAAATGGATAGTTTATCTTTATTGTTGACAGAAATCAGATCGTCCATTTTATAAACCAAAATTCAAATTTTGATAAATATATCGACTTCCGATCAAGTTGATTTTTTGCAGGGCAATACTATATTGCATGTCTTAAAATATGAATGGTTTATCTCACAACAAGAGACACTCGATGAGGCCCATAATAGGCGGTGGTGGAAAAGTAGGGTTTTACATCGGCAGTGGATAGAATTTATTTTCTTTTCTCCCATCCTCTAAAAATAGAAGATCGAAATTCAAGACTCTCAAAAAGAGGAGAGTTGAGAGGATGGATTGAAGTGATTTGATACTCTCGAATAGAGATATAGAGTATGGGTCGGAGATACGTGCTTGCAAGGTTTCAATAGATCCATTGGCTTAGCATCTCAGCTTAATTGCTGCAGATTTTGGGCTTTCAGGGATGGCCTCAAATGAGTCAAATTTGGCTATCAATCGATCCATCGATGTGCTGGACGTGGAAACTGCTTGAAAAAAAAATTATTATCAAAATATGTAGTTTCACCTCTCGATCGCTCCAAAAATATAGCTCGCCCCCCTACGCGAATATTCGTGGACTAGCACATTTGGAGTCATTTTTTCAGCTTCTTTCATTTTTTTTTTTCTTTTGATCAGGAATAGCAATAAATATATAGATAACGGAACAGTTTACAAGAGATTACAACCAAAGCACACATAAAACTAAAAAAAAAAAAAAGAAGCTACTACTAATCAAAAGGGAAAGCAGCAGCAGCTCGATGCAAAAATAGGTGATCTCCTGCAACTGCTGGATGCGTAAAGCATCTCAGAGCCCGATTTGCCAGTGAGTGGGCCAGTCGAACATCCTTGCCATGGACCTTGGAGATTCTGCAAAAAAAGAGAGTTTGGCTATTTTGTTCTCCAGGTTGCGCAACAAAAATCTGTCAGCGTAGTGACGATTAGTCTGCCTTCCTATCAGCAAGATTGCATTTAAACAATCTGTCAACTCCTTCGCTAAACTACTCGGTATAAAGATTTTTAAATTCTTCCAACAGGGAGAAAATCATGACCAGAAGTTTAAACAATTACAACAAATAAATATAAGTCAAGTACAAGACTTTTTTTTATTTTTTTATATAGAATTAACACTCGACCTTCTTGATCGAATGATTGGAGTTGCTCCAAATCCTTCTTTGAATCCTGTCATTAATTTTTGCCAACTCAACTTACAACCATGCACCAAGATAGATGATATATAATACTCCGTGCGTCCCTAAATAAATGTCTATGCTATTATTCTGGACATTTTTAAAAATCATTTATATCTTCCAAAGTATATTATTTTTTATATACAATATGGATTTAATTTGATAGATCTCAATTGGTTCTATTAGACAAAATTTTAAAAATTATAAAAAAAATGATATAAATTAAAAGATATAACTGATTTTTAAAAAATTTGGGAAAAGTGAAACTGGATATTTATTAAGGGACGGAAGGAGTATTGCAAATTTGCAACCTACCAAACCTTCCCTAATAAATGTTGAAGACAAGGACCTAAGAGCATCCGCAATGAAATAATCAAAAGTAGATAATCAAAAGTTGTCACATCATCTTTTAGTTATCCATTTAAGGAGTTGTTAAGGTTAGCAATGTAGAGGTCCACAATCGTACAATCAAAATTGAATAACCAAAATTTACCACATCACCTTTTCAACTTAAAAAAATATAGAAATTGTGACATAGAAAACAATTTTTTAAAAATAGTTTTCAAACTAATAAAAACAGGTTATTAGAAAAAGAAAATTAGTTTTTTGAAACTTTGATGTAAAAAAAAAAATTCTGGAAAAAAAATTTTTTTTAAAAAGTTTTTGAATAAATGAAAGTTATTGAAAAAAAAATTAATAAAAAAACTGTTTTGAAATAAACTGTTTTTGCAAAGAAAAACAATTATGGGAAAAACAGTTTTTTATGAAAAAATGTTTTTTGCAAAAAAATAAAAACTGTTTTTAAAAGTATTTTTCTTGGAAACATATTGAAAATAGAAGAGAGAAGGTTTTTGTGTAATGATAGTGTACATGATTGAGGAAATGTAGGGACCACTAAATTTGATTATTGGCAAAAGAATATTTGTTTTGATTATCCAATGTCCAAAATTTAATGAGTTGCTAAGAGATTGCTAAATTTAATTATTCCAATGTGAGCTCTTTTTTAAGCAAATGTTGTTAATCTTAACAATCTTTTACTTTTGAATATACCAAGCTCTAATATTGGGACAAAATAAATACTCCGTAGTACTCCAAAGACAGGCCCATGTGGGTTGTAAGCTTCAAATGTGATGAGCGAAACATCGAGGAATTCCAAACCCCACAAGAGTGAAAGAGGGGTCGAAAATATCTTCATCACATCCGGAGTCAAGCTAGAATTCTTTCTGGGTAAAAGTAGAAATTGTGGTAATTTTGTAAAGGTAATGGCAACTTGTACACCAGTAGGATCAACTTAATTGTACAGTGCACCTTCTCATTAATCTACATTTGCAGGAAAATGAAATTGGTCCAAGTCTTTGGCTCTTCCCACTTAATTGTACACCTTCAAAAAGTATTTTTTCTATTCTATGTTTTTTGTTATTGCTAGAATTTACCCAAAAACGTTGATTAATCGATGTTCTAATAATTCGAATATTTTTTGAAAGTCTTATGATAAACTGATCGCTTCTTTACGATGTTGGTTGCTATGGATCAATGAGATTGCCGTGCTTAGTTTAATTTCAATTAATCGTGACAATGGAGGATTGACTGTGGGCCTTGAACCCTCACCAAATGAAGAGTCCGTCACCTATTCTATCAACTAATTAAGTTAGGTGGTGTCTTCTTTCCGACATAGATGAGAATGCTATTCGATGGTGTGATGAGGGGTGGCTGCAAGACTTTAGGTCAATGAACGACCTAATCGGTGCCGAGCAGCCGATTCTGTCATTTGTTTCCGCAATCAATGGTTGGGATCTTGACCGAGCAATGGACGCACGGTTCAGATATGTTTGTGCTTAGATTAAATTCGAACTGTTCGTGTCAAAATAAATGACCGGATGCTCCTCCAATCAAATTGACCAAGACTGTTTGAAAGGAAAACAACAAAACATGGGTGACCAGTAGGAAAGTGATATCAAGAAAAAGTTAATGGGGTGTTCCAGATTCTAAAAAAAAAAAAAAAAATTTAAAAAGAAGGTAATTTCAAGCTCAAAAATTATGTGTTTACGCAAATAATTTTTCTACCAATATGGATGTTATTTAATAGATCTCATTGAGATCTTTTATACGGTGCAAAAAAAATAAAAAAATTATTCCATTTTTATTATATTTGAATTTGAAAATTAAAAAAAAGAATGCAAACTGGAACGAGCTCTAAATCCATCTGAGAATTATCACAAGAAAACACAAACCAATTATCACAAGATAACACAAACTGGCGTTCTGAGATTGTAAGCCCGTACCGTAACGATAGGTGTGATGTGGGGTGGCTGCAAGACTTTAGGTCAGCGGTGATAAAAAGGTATAACAAATATTTTATTTACACAGGATCAAAAAAAAATTTATTTACACACCGTTATATAAAATAAAGATATACTTATTTTGGTTAAAAATTATTGGACATAATTTAGTATGTTTTGTTGAGCTACATGGATCTTGTTTGATAGATCTTATTAAGATCTTTTAAACGGTGCAAAAAAAATTGAAAAATTATTTTTTATTTGCATTATATTTGAGTTTGAAATTACCTCCGTTTGAAAAAAATGAACTTTTACAAAAAGCGGAACACCATCTATTCACAAATTTTAGTAAATTTTTTATTTAGTTTGATTGTTTCGAACGATCGAACGCAGACAATATTGAAGAAATATAAAACTATTGTAAAAACCAAAAAAAATTTATAATAATACGCATTTTTTTATCCCAGTTCAGCCGCCCATGTGTGTTATTCAGAACAACCCGACTACTTGCACAACAAATGTGTATAGCGATCATGCGCAGATCGCGGTGTGGGGCCCACTCCGGGCCCCACACAAACGATCCAAGCTATTCATTAGATGTAAAATATTTTTTCAAAAGCTCTCGCTAAAAATTAGCTCAATCCGATACAATTAGGTGCTTAATCTAATTATCTAACTTTTCATTTAGTTTTCAGGAATTTGAAAATTAAATAATTGAATCGAAAAACCATACGTGAATTGAGCTTATTTTTCTCGAAAACCCTTGAAAAAATGTTTTTGCATCTAATGAATTATTGGAGCGAGAGGAAGAAAGGACGTCTACGTCTCTATATAGGTACTGAGCAAACCCTTGCCCGTTGAGCCATAGACAAGTTCAGAACTTGTGGGCCTTGTGGCACTTGGATTGGTTCAGAACTTAATGGAAGGAATGGATCTTGGGATCCTGTAGCGTCCCCTAGCGTGCTACAAGTTGCAGTGGCTTGATCGTGTCCGTCTGTCTCGACAATCAATGATCTAGATTTTATAAGTTGCAGTGGCATGACATCACTTTGTGATTGGATCCATATCATTTCAACCAATAGAAAAGAGGGTAATGTTCACCTTCTTAAATGAAAGGTGAACGAAACTCAACTCAACTTTTATTGTCGAAATTTATGAATGTAATTTTGAATTCCACTTGTTATAATAAAAAAAAATACTATAATAACGATATCATTTTGAATTCTTTTTTTTTTTTTTTTATAAATACCACGACCCAATGCATGTACAACTGCAATCACCTCTCTCTCTCTCTCTCTCTCTCTCTCTCTCTCTCGCAACGACAATGGCGATTAAGCACAGAGTCCCTCTCCTCCTTGTTTCACTTGCTATTTTCTTCCAAGGTAAAATCAATCCACCATTCTTTTCTTCCGAGATCACATTTGCGATTGAAAGGGCGTGTTTTCTATCATGGGTTGTTTTTGCTTATCCTGCGTTTGGATGATCTCTAGACACACATTTGTGTCTATGTATCAGGATGCAGACATAAAAAAGTAAACACAATGATAAGCAATGATAACTGAACGGCCCTAAATTCTCTAAGGCTGCATTCTCGTAAATTTTTTTGTCTAAAATTTATTTCGGTAATTTTTATTTTTCGCAACTTTTTTAGGACTAATCATTTGTATCATCTAGAGAAATCAAAAAAGTATAAACATGTGTGGACTTATGTTAAAAATGATTCATATAAGACGATACTTTAGGCAAAAAAAGAAGTTGTTCGGTATTTTTTCGTTTTTAGTAAACGAAAAATTACTTTTAGTCTTAATTTTTTACTTCTTAGACTTCTCTCGTCAATACAGACGATTAATCCAACAAATATGATATGAATCTAACAAAAAAATTTAAAAAAAAAACGAGCAAAATACACAAAACGAAGTAAAGAAAAAGTTTACAACGACGGAAGTGGATTTCTGATTGCCTTGCCTAAAGTTACTAATCTGACCCATGCAAATTACTCACAGGATCGAGCGTATCAGCGCGCTCCACAGTATTCACCATCAAAAACCTTTGTAGTTACACAATTTGGCCCGGCACATTAACAGGAAACAATGGCGCCGTTCTCGGCGGCGGTGGCTTCTCACTGGCCCCCAGTGCATCAAACAATTTCTCAGCCCCAGCTGGTTGGTCGGGCCGGTTTTGGGCTCGAACAGGTTGCAATTTCGACGGATCGGGCAACGGACCATGCACCACCGGTGACTGTGGCGGCAAGCTCAACTGCAGCGGCAACGGCGGCGCGCCACCAGTTACCCTTGCGGAATTCACAATAGGCAGTAATAGTAATCACTTCATGGATTTCTATGACGTGAGCTTGGTGGACGGGTATGAACTTATATGACGTGAGCCTGGTTTAACAAAAGTTTCTCATGGACGTGTTTAATAGAATATTTGATCAAGTACACTTTTCTACAAATTTCCTTCTCAACATGACCAAATTAATTCATCATTTTTTCTTTTGGATAAATCATGTGTTCGGGCCAAATTTACGTGCACCTCGACTAATTCTGGGGGACTTGTCCCATCGCCTACTTGCATAGGTCCCAATTGAAGCCAAAGTAAAGTTTTTTATGGACTGGGCCCAAAGTAATTAATACCATCTAAAAGGTTTCAAATCTGATACCTTACTTAGAAGAGAGCAAACTCTTAATTCACAAGTCTTGACCATTAGTCCAACACTTAGAGTTTTCGTCTAATTAATTATTCATTGTTGATGTTATTTTGCGATGGTATATTTCATGGTATGAACTTGTCCTTTACACGCCACAGAGTTGTAGTTTGCTCCGGTTAGGTCATAGTTTTGACGAAAGCGGCTGTTGTGGTCGCCGCCGGAGTTTGTGGCGATCTGCGTGTGTTGGTTGAATGATGGTGTTTTGGGAGCTTGTCCCACCTGCAAACATAGATCTTTTTGCCCCCTGCTCTATGTCTGTTTTGTCGAAAGACGGTGTTTGGGTGCTGAGCTCACTTTCTAACAGTTGTGTTTTAGGGTTGTTCAAGCTTTTTTGTTGTTGGGTTTCAATTTGTTTTGAGTGTTCTTGTTTAGTTTTATTTATGCATTCACCATTTGATATATCTTTTGTCAAGTTTCTCAATAAATTTGCCTATAAAAAAAAATAAAAATAAAAACCTTGATGCTTTTATCTTCAATTCCTTCCTCCATTCTATTCAATTATTGATTGTGTGCTTTTAGTGGTATTTGTAGTCCAGTATAACCAGTGGCGGACCCACACTATGGTAAGTGGGGTCACATGACCTCGCTGAGTTCCAAAATACCCCTAGAGTAGTATAGTTTTAAGGAGTATTTCGTAATTTTGCCCCAGAAGATAATATTTTTGCCCCAAAAATCCCATGAAATTTTTATAATTCTTGCTCGGTATTTGACCCCACGGTCCCCACTGTAATCAAATCCTGGGTCCGTCCCTAAGTATAACCTTGGAAAAAAAATATGCGCAATATACTTGAAAAAAATAAAAGAAAAGATCAAAGGGTCACACCAAAAAAAGGTCAGAAAGCTACCTAGAAATGCAAACCAATAAATTTCATTTAGAATATTACATCATATACCGTTGCGCAGGACGCGCGAATCCCCTACTCGAATAAGTGTGCGTTCGAGCTGTAATGTTATTTTATGTGGAGTAACTAGTGTCTAATTTCCCTACAGATATAATGTGGGCATGGGAATACAGCCCTCGGGTGGTAGCGGAGATTGCAAGTATGCTGGCTGCATTGCCGACTTAAACCCAAATTGCCCGCCAGAACTAGAAGTGAGCAGCGCCGGTATTACAGTCGCGTGCAAAAGCGCGTGTGCAGCTTTCAATACGCCGGAATATTGTTGCACCGGCGATCACTCGACTCCAGCAACATGTCCACCGACCGATTACTCAAAGTTGTTCAAGCAGGCTTGCCCTGACGCCTATAGCTACGCTTATGATGACGAGACGAGTACTTTTACTTGTTCCGAGGCGGATTATACGATCACATTTTGTCCCACATGAATGTAAACTGTTCGAACTAGAATAAATTAGGCCCTCTATTGTGGCCTTGTTTTAGGCCATTTAGTTTTGGCCTTTATTTTCAATCTTTCCTATCTAATAAATAACCGGATCTATCATTTATGTACTCATGGCTATTACTCATTATTGAGTTAGTACGCCATGTTAATTAATATCTGTATTGCTACTTTACGAATGTAATTAAATTCCGTAATAAATGATTAGTGGGTTTTGATATTTGTGTCCCGATGTTATGTGGTGATTTCTGTTGTGGGTTTTGGGGTTTTATTTTGCTTGATTCAAATATTCTGTTGTTTTATTTTGATGGTTTCTAAAAAACAAAAGAACTCGTAAAACATATATTTATGGTCCTCGTCCAGATGAAACTATCATGATCAAGCGATTTCTGGGTAGTGTCCTAACTAGTCTAGTTTTCGCATTGGCTTAAAACAGAGTTCGACCGAGTTTGTTTTATGCCGATAACGAACAATGTGTTAATTTGTGTTTTCGGTGACCCTCCTCACGGATCACACCTATCCTGAGTACCGTAAATCCACCGTCCACCCACTAACAGGGGCCCACTTGATGCCGAAGTATTAACTAATCTCATGGTACTAGCTTATTCCTGTTTTCCAATCTCTCAAAACAAACAGTTGCGTAATTGATCGTGATATGAGAACTAAATATGTCTTTCCAAAATTTAGCCCCATATATATAAGAAGTAGAAAAAGTCATTGATCAATTTTTACAGCCGAAAAGCCTTGATTTATCCGCCTCTAAATACTCACTCTACATTTTTATTTTCTACCGATGCACAGCACCAAAAACCGATCCTCCGCCAAGATCCAAACTCGAAAAATCCACGTATTTTCTGACATCGCAGTTGTAGTTCGGGTAGAAGGCCTTGCAAAGCTCGTTGTACTTTTCGAATCAAACTTATGAGTTTCCATAAGCTTCTTTTGCTTCACCTTGAAGCGACGTCGGAAGAATCCTTCGAAAGTGGGCTCTTTCGACGTCCTGAGGAAGAACCCGCAGGCCAAGGGAAACGACAGCGACGTGACGAAGAAGCAAATGGGCTCCATCACGTCCCAACTCAGTTCCCAGAAAGTGAGCCTCATGAAGCCTAGTGTTTGTAAGACTATAAAGCCCAGCCCACCCAAGAGCTCTGTCTGGACTTGCTGTTGGGCTTTCTTGTCGATGGCTGCCTTTTGCTTCTCCAGCTTTTCGAGCTCTTTCCTTCTTGGGTCGTTTGGGATGGCTATGGAACTGGAAATTCCCTTCTCCATTGATTTTGCCACCTGAAATTGCGATTTATTCGAGTTAGAATAAGATAACAAGATGTGACGCTTCGCATGAAAAGGGTAACGTAATACCACGGGCAAAAATGGAAACAAAATGACTATGGACCGGATTCGACTGTGGACAACACCAAACCTAATCAAATTGATTCTTGCGATCGTACAAAATTACAAATATTATTTTCAGGAAAAGAAAACGAAACAAAACATAAAAACAAAGCCAAAATCTTAGGGCTAATTCCCGAAATGGCTGAATCGAATGACATCTTTGAAGACAAACTAAACCCAAAATGCTATGGTGACTAAGTGTTAGGTTCATTTAAATTTTAATGGGATATCAATATAACCCATAAACTAAGTGTTTCATGGACTCATCAAGTAGTCTGGTCGATACTTGTAACTCGTGGAATATGGCACCACACCGTATTATCCATACTTGGACTTGTCATGCGTTAGGATTTAGGAAATTCAGTCCATGAAAGAGTCCGGAAAAGAAAATAAATGGTCCAGATTCACAATACTATGAATCTGGACCATCCATTTTTTCTTCCGAACACTTTCATGGACTGAGTGTCCCAAACCATACTATGAATCTGGAACATTCATTTTTATTCCCGGACACTTTCATGGACCGAGTGTCCTGGACTATACGAAGCCTCTTTCTAGTATAATTTTCGAACACACAATGAACGGAAAATTGGAAGGGACCGTACGATTAAGGAAACTAAGCAGTGAGAATCATAGTAGAAGGCAGCAGGTTCATTTCGGAAAATAACTTAAGGAAGATTTAAGGGTAAGTCATTTTTATCCAATTAATGGAAAATGTTTTACATGTAAAATATTTTTCTTATTTTTTACACAACCAAATACCGGAAAATAGGTAAAACATTTTACCGAAAAATATTTTATGTCTAAGCAAACGGAGCCCTAAGAAATTATTAGAGCGAGAGGAAGAAAGAAGGACGTCTATAGGTTAGGTACCGAGCAAACCCCGCCTGTTGAGCCATTGACAGGTTCATAATTTGTGGGCCTTGTGGCACTTGGATTGGTTCAAAACTTAGGCTCCGTTTGATAACAGTAATAAATAGGTGAGATTCGTAAGGAGATGAGATTAAATTGGGATTTGTAATGAGAACTAATGAGATGGGATTGGTGATGACTATGTTTGTTTGAGATGTGATTAAATGATGAAATTATTAATATCATGTTTGTTTCACATGAGATATGATTGGATTTAGTATACATTTTCGTTTTTTCCCTTCACATGGGTTGGATTGGTAAGAAGATGAGATTGGTGGTGGCTATTTTCGTATTTATGCATTGGCAAAGACGGAATCGGATTGTTAATACCTAGTGGGAGAGGCCCTTCTCAATTCCCCCTAATACCCACCTTGCTAGTCTTAAAGACTAATAATTCCTTCTTATCCTTTGTTTGATGAGAGTTCAAACCCCATCGCCCACTCACAGTTCTATAAAATAGTGGTCTCATCCATTTCTTTTATGGTATTGGAATTCTCCATTTGCAAAAATCCGATTTGTCCTTACCTCTGTCTTGCAATGGGACAACCACAATGGCGACTAAGCACTCTCTCTCTCTCTCTCTCTCTCTCTCTCTCTTGCTATTTTCTTCGAAGGTAAAATCCACCATTCTTTTGTTCCAAGGTCAAATGATGCACTTGAATCATCAACACGGGCTAAACTGCTACTTAAATGCACCGGAGACAAGCTGTTTCCGTTCAGTCGCACGGAAATAATAAAAAAGGATGAAAAAATTAATTTTCTTGTCTGTGTGTTTAGTTATCAAAGAAATTGTAGGACCCACCGTTTTAATATTCCTACCGGAAAACATTTTTCTGCAAAATAGGTCTTGCCAAAAGGAAGGCTCCGTTCAATTGTCGAGAATGTTGCATGGGAAATGGATTCTTAAAAAAAAGTGGAGTGAGGTAAAGTAAAAAAAATAGAATTTATTTTTCCATGTGTGTTCTCTTGACTAGAAATTAGAAATCTTGCATGAAAACTTAAATTTCTTTCTTTTGGCAAGATTTGTTTTGCAGAAAAGTATTTTCCAACGTAAAAGTTGAAGCTGTGGGTCCCACAACTTTCTTTGTAACTAAATACATGCAAAATTACATGAAAGTTAATTTTTTCAATATTTTTCCTTTTTTCGTGCAACTGAACAGGATCTTAGTCGAGGTAAATCAAGGGTCAATTCTTTGTGATTAAAAAAAAAACCCCTCTAATTTATTACAATCATGCGAAGTTGTAAACCTTTTCAAAACCATCTTTCCGTGGACTAGGTTTCTTATCTTTGAGTATTTGCAAAAGCTATCCGTACCTTATCCTTACTTTATTAGGTTTAAAACTCATGCGGATCCTGTCATTGAACTAATTTGGCAGTGCATGTCGTAGAACCTATTAATTAGCTTGGTGTGTTGTTGAAGTAGCTCGTGTTTTTGATTTGATAGTTTTGCTTCATTCTTGTTTATTATGATGAAATCTTTGCATTCAAGCGTTTGAATGAAATGTATTGATTTTTTTTCATCAGCAAAATTTTATTAATTTTCACAAGATTACAAAGATTAAAAGGATAAGAGCAAATGAAAATTAAAATGACGTACTTAAAATCCGGCCAAGACTACCCGAGACCCAAGGGCAAATGGAATGTATTGATTGTTGATCAAAAAAAAGTTGGAGCGCCCATATAATTTTTACAAATAACTATATATTAATTGTAGAATTTCATAGGAAACCTTAAACCCAAGATCTCATGTAAATTATTGGGGAAAATAATATCAGATGCGAACCTATCGACATGTAGGATGAAAACCTTCTTGTGGTTGTTTGTCTTCCACCTCCAAAACTCTTATCTTGATTTTGACCTTAGTCTCGCACACGATAAAATGGTATGAGCAAAGAGGCTAAGGTTTAGAGAGTGAGGATTTTAACCACATATTTTATCATAGTCCTTCATAATAGATGAAATCATGTGGGCCTTTTAGTTGGTCTCTATATATACAATAAGCCTGCACTCTTAATGCACGTAATATGACCCAAACAAGTGCTAATAGAGACTTGTCAATTACCCAGTCACATTATTAAACGGTCACAACTTAATAGATAATAGGGCAAAGTCCACTTTGACTCCCTGTGGTTATCGCCATGTACGGATACCCCCATTATGGTTCAAAACTAACCACATAACCTACTTGTGGTTTTGAAAATGTGCGGATAGACCTCCTACCGTCATATTTTCCATCCATATCAACGGACACAACATTAAGAGACTAATATACCCTCATCATGTCTCTTGATTCTTCTTCTTTTTTAAATCTAACCACACCATCTCTTATACCAAAAATTGAATCCAAACCGTTTATATTGTAAATTTTGACGAGTACTACATCTATGCCAAAATTCAAGTCAATCAAAAAATGAAAAGCTTTTGGTCGAATCGATTTTGTTATGAAATTAAAATTTCAAATTTGAATTTACTAAAAATTAGATCACTTGGTTATTGAAGCCTAATCGATATGATTTTTTACAGAAATACTCTATTCTTTATTTAATACATTATGAACGACTCCGATTACATGCTAGATGCGTGTGAGATATATCTCCGTTAATATGGATGGAAAACATGACGGCAGGAGGTCTCTCCGCACATTTTCAAAACCACAAGTAGGTTATGTAGTCAGTTTTGAACCATGAGGGAGGTATCCGCACATGGCGATAACCACAGAGGGTGAAAGTGGACTTTGCCCTAGATAATATCAACACCATTCAAACCTCATTCGACAATATAAAATGTTTAATTTTATGATCAATTCTATGATCTTTGTAAATCTAGCTACTTAGGTCATATAAGTCATCCTGATATTAAATATTGTAAACTTTAAGAGCTCAAGCTTTTATAATCGAAATTATGAATGTCATTTTTAATTCCACTTGTTATAAAAAAATAAAAATAAAAAACCCCCATTATTCTAACAATATCATTTTGAATTGTTTTTGTTATAAATACCACGACCCATGCATGTACAACTGCAATCAAACCAACACAAACCCACACACCCCCCCCCCCCTCTCTCGCACCGACAATGGCGATTAAGCACAGAGTCTCTCTCCTCCTTGTTTCACTAGCTATTTTCTTCCAAGGTAAAACCCACCATTCTTTTCTTCGGAGATCAAATTTGAGATTGAAATGGCGTGTGTTCTATTCATGGGTTATTTTCTTTCATTTTATATCTAGATTTCTTATTTGCTTATCCTTCGTTTGGATCTAGACACACATTGTGTCTATGTTTATGGATGCAGGCATAAAGAGTAACCACGATAATAAGACACCATTCCGCTAAGGTTCTTTTTTAGAGAATGTTTTTATAAACTTTTTTTATTTAAAACTTATTTTGATAATTTTTATTTTTCGCAACTTTTTGTTTAGCTTTTCGTCATAATTTTTTGAATTAATTATTCGTCTCGACGAAAGGAATCAAAAAAGTATAAACATGTGGACTTGTGTTGAAAAAAATTCATATAATACGACACTTTAGACAAAAAAAAAAAAAAGAGACAGCTTTTTGGTTTTTTTGTTTTTTTTTTTTGCTTTTGGTCATATTTTCTACTTCTTGGACTTTTTTTGTCGAGACGGATGATTAATTCAAAAAATATGATATGAATCTAATAAAATTAAAAAAAAAAACGAGCAAAACACATAAAATGAAGAGAAAGAATATACAAGAACGGAAATGGATTTCTTATATATTGCCTTGCCTAATGTTACTATGCTGACCCATGCAAATTACTGACACATATGCAGGATCCAAAGTATCAGCGCGCTCCACAGCATTCACCCTCAAAAACCTTTGCAGCTACACAATTTGGCCCGGCACATTAGCAGGAAACAATGGCGTTGTCCTCGGCGGCGGCGGCTTCTCACTGGCCCCTGGTGCATCAAACCAGTTCTCTGCCCCAGCTGGTTGGTCGAGCCGGTTTTGGGCTCGAACAAGTTGCAACTTCGACGGGTCGGGCAACGGAAAATGCACTACCGGTGACTGCGGCAACAAGCTCAACTGCACTGGCAGCGGTGGCGTACCGCCCGTCACTCTTGCGGAATTCACAATCGGGAGTAATAGTAATCACTTCATGGATTTCTATGACGTAAGCCTGGTGGACGGGTATGGTTCAACAATTGTTTTTAATGAACATGTTTCTTATATAGGATACTCCCTCCGTCCCAAATTCTTAGTCCTTTTTTGGAGTGCGTATTATTTTTCAATTGATTATATCTTACAATCTATAATCTTTTAAGTGATTCTAAAAAAAATTTATAAAAGAGTTCGTTGAGATCTATCAAACAAGATTCCTATTTGATAAAAAACATTATAAGTTAAAAGATATAGCTAATCTTTTAAGATTTTCAAAAAAAAAAAAAAACCAAGAATTTGGGACGGAGGAAGTACTCCATAGTACTCCGTATTTATCAACTCGCACAGGCGGAGGACTCAGGAGTTTGAACTGAGGAGCTGATTGAATAGTCATACTTTTCACTTAACTTAAAAACTGGAGTAAAAAAAGTTCCTACTTTGAAAAGTACGTACACTTTTCTACCAGTTAAGTTCCGCTAAGATTTTTAGGATTTTTCCTTCTTGTTTTTATTAAATTTTTTTTATTTTTGTTAATTTTGCACTTAACTATGATAAATTATTAATTTATCTTGAAGAGAGTAATTAGAAAAATAAAAGTTATACTCCTAGTAACTTTTACCCAAATGTTTTCGGAAGGCTTTTGGGGCTTTATCTTGAATATTTTTAAAAAAAAATTGGGTAAAAATCATTATTTTTTACTATTTTGATTCGTTTTGACTAGAAAAATTAATAATCCATAAAAATAAAGCACAAAATTAATAAACACAAAAAAAATTTGAGTATAAACAAAATAAGGGGAAAAAAAACCGAACACGTAGGGGAACGGAAATTTTAGCTTAACGACATATACTAGTATTTTTTTTGTCCCTTCGGGGATATCCAATAAAATATGTTTTTAATTATCTACTTCACATGCGTCATTCTTTTTTTCTGTTTCGTCTAATTTAATTTTTTTTATATATAAATTGGGTGTTCAAGCCAATTACGTGCACTTTGATTAATTTTGGGGGCCCTGTCTAATCGTCCACTTGCGAGGGTCCCAATTGAAGCAAAAGTAAAGCTATCTATGGACTGGGCCCAAATTAGTTAATAGGAGTAGCACCTAAGATGGATATGTAAGAAATGAGTATAGAGAAAAATAGAGTAAGGATTGAAAATAAAAGTAATGATTGGATAGAGATAGAAAGAAAAATGAGAGTAATAATTAAAGAGAAATAGTACGTAGTAATGATTAAAATCCAAAACCTATAAACGAACGAGGTCTAAGAGATTTCGAACCCGATACTTTAGAATAAAGCAAATTCCTAAATCACAAGCATTGACCATTAGACCAACCCTTGGGGTTTTCGTCTAAGTATCCATAGTTTGTGTGTTTTGCGGTAGTATATTTCATGGTATGGACTTGTCCTCTCCACGCCATAGGGTTGTAGTTTGCTCCAGTTAGGTCGTCGTTTTGACGAAGGCCGGCTATTATGGTCGCCACCGGAGTTTGTGGCGATCTGCATGTGTATTGGTTGAATGACGGTGTTTTGAGTGCTTGTCCCTCCTGCAGATGCGGATTTTTTTGCCCTTGACCGCTCTATGTCTGTTTAGTCGAAAGACGATGTTTGATTGCTGACCCCGCTTGCTCACAGTTGTGGTTTAGGGCTATTCAAGCTTTTTTGTGGTTGGGTTTCAATTTTTTTTGAGTGTTCTTGTTTAGTTTTATTTATGCATTCAACATTTGATGTATCCTTTGTCAAGTTTCTCAATAAATTTTTTGTTTAAAAAAAAAAAAAAACACCTTGATGCTTTTATATTCAATTCCTTGCTCCATTCTATTCAATTATTGATCGTGTGATTTTCGTGGTATTTGTAGTCCAGTATAACCTTGGCAAAAAAAATATGCGCAACATAATTACAAAAAAATAAAAGAAAAGATCAAAGGGTCACACCAAAAAAAGGGTCAGAAAGCTACCTAGAAATGCAAACCAATAAAATTTCATTTAGAATATTACATCACATACCGTTGTGCAGGACGCGCGAATCCCCTACTCGAATAAGTGTGCGTTCGAGCTGTAATGTTATTTTATGTGGAGTAACTAGTGTCTAATTTCCCTACAGATATAATGTGGGCATGGGAATACAGCCCTCGGGTGGTAGCGGAGATTGCAAGTATGCTGGCTGCATTGCCGACTTAAACCCAAATTGCCCGCCAGAACTAGAAGTGAGCAGCGCCGGTATTACAGTCGCGTGCAAAAGCGCGTGTGCAGCTTTCAATACGCCGGAATATTGTTGCACCGGCGATCACTCGACTCCAGCAACATGTCCACCGACCGATTACTCAAAGTTGTTCAAGCAGGCTTGCCCTGACGCCTATAGCTACGCTTATGATGACGAGACGAGTACTTTTACTTGTTCCGAGGCGGATTATACGATCACATTTTGTCCCACATGAATGTAAACTATTCGAACTAGAATAAATTAGGCCATCTATTGTGGCCTTGTTTTAGGCCATTTATTTTTGGCCTTTATTTTCAATCTTTCCTATCTAATAAATAACCGGATGTATCATCTATGTACTCATGGCTATTACTCATTATTGAGTTAGTACGCCATGTTAATTAATATCTGTATTGCTACTTTACGAATGTAATTAAATTCCGTAATAAATGATTAGTGGGTTTTGATATGGAAAATGCTACATATAAAGAAAAATGACCCTTAAAAGACCCTTAAAAGATGATGTCATTGTATGGACTCACCTATTCAACCAAACTCATTAAATCTTTTTTTGTTTTATTCTCGGGCCAGGCCCTCATGCTCTCTCTCCTCTTCGTGTAAACCCTCCAAAAGGGGAGGGGGACCATCTGACTTTTTTCATTTTGGCGTTACAGAGGTTCCAAAATACTTCCATCTTGAACTCACATGACTTGATCAAAAATCTCTTGATCCACGACGGCAAACTCTGGTATGTATCAATACGTTTAATTTTTTGTAGTTACTTTGCCTGGGCTCCATTATCCCTAACTTTTTTTTTTTTTTGTAATTTTCGATTTGTGTGTTTTGTTCATCTCTTTTGAATTATTGTTAAATATGCATCATATTTTTTGAATTAATCATTCGTATCGACGAAAGTCACAAAAGTAAAAAAACAACAATGATCAACCCTAAATAAAATGTTTCGAAAGGTAAAAAAATAAGATACCAAAAAATTAGTTACTTTGCCTTGATCTAGTTCATTCGGTGAAGATTGATTATTATATTCCCCTCCTGTACAGACCACACTAACTTTCATATTTTCCCCTCCTGAACATATGAAATAAAATATTTCCTTTCATTCTGGTCAAATAGAACCCATACTACACAAGGTCTCATATTTTTTTTAATATGTAGTTTGAGAATCAAGTTTATGAATCTTTCGGATTTAAAAAATGGATGATTATGAGACTGAATCATTGTTTATGCTGCAATGTAGA
>BPLS01000382.1:164636-204529 GCA_019656275.1 Rhododendron kiyosumense | reverse complement strand
TACTCGCCGTACGAAATCGAGTTCGCCGGAATCCTCCTCAACGCCGATCTCACCTTCTCCAACTGCGTACTCCTCGCGATTTTCCTCGCTTCCTCGACCGTGATTCCGCCCAATGACTCCGAAACCTCCGCCGCTGGAGGCCGCAGCCCGTCCAGCCGCAGCCGATCCCCTCCGGCGGTTAAATTTATCAGTCTCTGTTTCTCCTTCAGATTTTCTGTGCATGGAACACTATATTTGTATTAACCACGTGATCAAGACAAAAGGAAAAAAAAATTTAGGAACGCGTACAAACTTTAAAACATAATTCCAAACACAATATGGGCTTAGGTGCATTCGACGGCTCTGAACACAATAGGAGTTTTGTTTTAGAATTGTGTTCGTGGAGTTGCTCCCAAATTAATTAGTTTCGTTTTTCGAATCACAAATATGACCATCCATTTCTACAACAAATGTTGTGCGGTCAAGTGACGAATGTTTTGGTTCATTTTTGTATTTTGTGATGAAGTCTTCGTAATGTCTTCAGATTTTGGAATGAAATTGCCATTTGTTAAAAAAAAATGCTATATTGGTTTTTTTTACTAATCAGTCGAGGTGTACGTAAGATTGCTTGCACAATTGAGTTATGTAGAGAGAAAGAGTAGAGATAAAGTATTACCGGTCGATCCATGTTTCTCCTTCAAATTTTCCCCGATCGGAAAGGGGAAGAAATCGGGATGGTTAATTGAACGGCGGTGGAGGAACTGGTGGAGGAATCCGGCGTCGGCAGAGCCGGGCGAGGTTAGGAATTCGCGGTGGAAGTTTACTTTGGACGCCGTTGGAGGAGTTTGGAACTGTGAATGATTAGTGGAAATGGGGTCCGTGGATTTGTTGAATAGGCGCTTGGATAGTGTTCTTCGAAGCGCCATTGTTGAGCGGTACAGAGAGTCTCTAGAGAGAGAGTGGGGGAAGAGAGAGAGTGGGGAGCTCCAAGGATTGAGGTGAAGTGCAGAGGTTTATATAGGAGGGAGAGGGAGAGGGAGAGAGAGAGAGAGAGAGAGAGAGAGAATATTCGTTTTTTTTTTTTTAATGGGGAAATACCTGGGAATGTGGGAATGAATAAGGGAGATATCAGAAAAGTACTAAAATGAGGATATAAAGAGGATATGGGATTTTATTAGGTAAACTTTTAATTCACTCACAAAAGAAAAGCAAAATAATTTAAGGTAATATTTTAAAAAAAAGTTTGTTCAGCTCCCCTGTTTTTGCCATTAATGTCGAAATATTTTTAAACATAAGGCAATAATTCTGGTGTTTGAGAACAAAATAAGATCTCAAACCACGTTCGATTGTCGTTACGCAATTATTTCGTTGTAGTGCACTACTCCAGCAATTCGGACCATTGAAATCAAAGAAACGACATTTCTAAATCCCTCATCAATATTCTATATTGAGTGTACGTGGGTTTCAAATATGCTATTCTGAAACTAGGCTTGGTTTAATATATTTGTTATGTTCTTTTTCAAGTGAGATAGGAGGAGAAAACTTGAAAATAAAAATTAAGAAATTAATCTATGAGGTAATTCTCACTCTAAAACATTACACATAACTCCATAACAATTGGGTAATTTTTCAAACTTCCAAGTCACTAGAAATTTCTAATGAAATTGATATTAACTCAAATTACGACTTCAGAAACACAAAACGATAATTTTGTTGTACAATAATTATTTTCATATAAACACCTAACACCAAAAAAAATAAATTCTACTCGAAATCTAAGACATTGTTTAAATATTCAGCAAGAGGATATTATTACGACTTACTTTGGGGAAAATCAAGAAATTTATGTTGACTTTTTATCAACCAAAAAAGAATAAAATATTTATGTTGACTCTAGTACTAGCAGGAGTAGTATATTGTTCGTGTTCATTCTTCCGTTACGAGTAGCATTAGGACCGAATGCGCTTGTGGTGGTCCTTGGTTTTAGGAAACTAAACTCACGAGAGTGCCCCAACCCCGAATTCAGAAATTCTATAGTGTAGCCCGCATTGTCGGGAGCTGTAGAGCGGCAGATTCGACAGTCTATTTTCATGCTGATAGCTCGAATTTCATCCAATCTTCTATTGATCCGAGCTGTCACTACTCGGATTAAAATTCAAACCCTCTATTGTCAAAATGAGCGGCCGATCCCTATAGGGTAGCTTGCCCTAATGGATCCCATTGTCCATCCAACCCCTCCACCTCAAGTAAACTCTTATTGGATGCTTCCACAGCATAACAGGGCGGGGAACCAGAGTTCTTACCAGCGTAGTACGTAATTCGAGTTATTCATCTCGGGTATCAATGGTTTAAATTTCATATTGGCAACGGACAGTTCGGATCTGCAGGAGCCGAAATAAAATCTAGACAATTAATTATCAAGACAAACGGCTCAGGTCGCGCACTACACCGTTATAGGTGTGCCAAATCTCTATAAGAGCATCTTCAGCCATACTTCATTTCTTCATTTTTGTTCTTCAAATCTCCATTTTGAAGAATTTCACTACTCAAGCAACATTTTGAAGAATCTCTAGCCTTGGACAATGTTAGGGCTCTTCGCTCTCCTTCTCATCTCATTAATAAAACTCTTCTTTTCTGGGTCAAAAAAAAAGGTTGCTGACTTGTTGCTAGTTTTTCTTTTTCCTTTTCAGTTGATGCAATGTTACTAATGTATGCAGATTTGGTTTTATTGGAATTAAGAAAAAAAACAAGTAGAAAAGTTTGGTTGATGTAATCTGTGAATAAAATTGGAACCAATCCGTGACTCATTGATTGGATTGGAACCAGACCGTGGGACTTTCGGTTCAGACCCTGCGCAACCTTACTAGGGGGAGGCTTCTTCTTTTTTTCGGTAGGACCGAAAAATAAAAAATCCAAATTGGCCTTACTAGGAGCACAGAAGTACTCTGCCCATTCCACAACACATTTTTTAAAAATAAGTACTAGTACTTATTCCACATTTTTAAAATAAAAAATAATATAAATGAAAAATAATTTTTCAATTTTTTTGTACCATTCAAAAAATTTCAATGATATCTATCAAATAAGATCCATATTGGTAAAAAAAATTATTTGTGTAAATAAAATATTTTTGAATTTAAAAATTACATTTTAAAAAAATAAGTACATAAAGGGAGTTCTGAAACGGGTGGACTGACAAGTGTTTTGTCATTTGAGTTGTGATTGCTCAATGGGATTGGCCTTGTACCGGAAGAGGAAGCTTTTAGGACTGAAAATCCAAATTGCTAATTCCCTTGCCACAAAAAAGATTAGTGGATCTACACCTTTCATTTGCACAAAACCAGCGTTTGGCAAAAAGATTGGAGCCTAATTTTGTGGTGCTTATTGAATACTAGTTGGTGAGGTTTGCGATTCTCAAGGGACATGCATTTGGTAATTAGTAATGGCCATTACAATAAGTAACGCCTTCCAACCCACGCTCTTTGTCTTTTTCATCATTTTGCTTTACAAAATTGCCAAACTTGACCATAAGGATACTGAAAAAAATCAGGAGTTGGCCCAGGGGACCGCACTAGTCGGACACATTTTCAAAGATGATCAAATCATCATAGTAATCAGTTCGTACAAAGTTTTGCTCTAGTTTTAATCGGGGTCTCTCCAAGCGAGTTGGGATTGGGCTCTCAGGATTAGTCGAGGTGTGCGTAAATTGGGCCGGACACCTCAATTACAAAAAATAAAATTCAAAGAAGTAAACATTGAGTGAATAATTTGTTTCGTCACTATGTTTTTCTTTCTTCCCTAAGAATTCTCCACGGATTAAATTGTGCTTTAGCTTTTTTATATATTGGAATTACATGGCTTTTATTTTCACAGAATTCGTCACGGAACTGCTATGTTCTGTACGAGATAAAACGTTTTCTTTATTTTTTTTTTGGGTAAGCTTTAGCACATCAACCGATTGGCAAAAAATAAAAAAGAAGATGATTTTTTAGCATTTTGCGTAGAGAAAAGAAAAGAGTAAAAATAATGGGATTGTAACTATCACCGTGTACTTTTGTAACTAGTCAAAACAATTCGTAAGATTTTGGCTTGTAAGTGACCAGAAAAACACCCATTGCACGAAAAATTGGTATGGACAAAGTCTCATAGTGCCGTGTGATTTGTTAACGACACAAGAAACATAATCATAAAAAGAGGTGTTGCAACTACTATATGTCAACTTTTTTGGAGACAGTTCATACGTAACTTTAGTCTGGCTTTAATTGGCTCCCCCGTAAGCAGACAGTGACATTGGTTTTCAAGAATTAGTTGAGGTGCACGTAAGTTGGTCCGAACACCTGAGGTTAAAAAAGAGAGAGAGAGAGAGAGCGCCTTGCTGATCCATGATCCATCTAAGATATGGAATTGTGTGGAATAAAGCAATGCAAGAAAGTATCCCCAAATAAAGTAGTGTCCCAATAAAGCATCCCCAAACAATTGGGGAGGTGGAAATCACTTCAGGTGGGAATGATTTTAGAATTCCAATTGTGTGTGGGAGAGATTCTCTCACCCACTAGTGGATGCTTACGCTGATTCAGTTTCTCACGTGTCGTGTCCCCTCACAATTCAACTCTTTCACAATTTAGTAGTATATGGACACGGCTTCGGTACGTATCCCATTTCCGGATGCACCTTTCTTTTCAGAATTCGTAAACTGGACCACCGCAAAATTGTGGACCTCAGAAATGATCATGAAATTGCATTAATCCGGGAGTGTTACAGTGTACACTACAAAACCACGTAGTGCACGGGTACACTCACATTGGTTTGATTGAATTTGGATCATACATTTGTTCAGCTAAACTAATTTTGTCATCACCATGTTGTGAATTCGTAACTTCGACCACTAGCATTCATGATTTGACAAATCAAAACTTGGATCACAAAAACCATATTACTCCTATTCATAGTACTACCTAATCCCATTATAGTTCGCAAATGGGCGTATGGTACATGTCAGGATCGCAACACACACGCAGATAATTCACAGGTCTAAAACAGTAAAGAAATCAACACAGCAATACATGTGGTTCCCCAAAACCGGGTACGTATACGGAAGTGAGAGAACAGTCTTTGTTATTGATGATTACAATACATAGGGTTTTACAATAGAGAATATTTATACCTCCTTTATTCCTACCCTAATCCGTATTATGGCCTGAATACCCATAATACCCTTGTAACACCGTACCATCGCTCCGTTCCATTCTGTTCCGCTTCATTGCGCTTCGCTCCACTCCACTACGCTCGCAACTGGCCCTTACTGTAGAACTTCTCGATACCTCTCATATATGAGTCACAGTTCTAACAGTACACACTTTTATCAAGATGGTGTTTATAGAAGAATTTTAAAAAAAAGGTTCTGAACTTGTTTACACCTTAACCAGGGATCATGAAGGGTGAGCTGTTCTACAGGGCTATAGAGTGGCCGATCCGGCCGTCCGAGCAATGGACGGCACGAATCAGTAGAAGCTCGGATTAAATCCAAGCCATTAGCGTCAAAATGGACGTCGGATCAGCCAACCTACAACCCCTGTAATACAGCCTGAACTATAGGGTTTCCAAATTCGGGAAATTAGCCAAACAGAACCACATAGTCCGGTTGGACTTATTGATAGTACGTATATCATAATTTGCTTTCACAAAGTTAGGCTCTGAAGTACCCAAACCATTACCTAGTTCTTTAATTAGCAATTTCAAGACGTAATTAAATTATAGTATGATCAGGTAGTAATATACTTCTGCAGTATGGTAACTGATTAAATCTTTCTCTGTGTGAGTACTGGTCTTTATTTACAATTTGTTTCTCCACTAACAATATGATTGAAGCTACACTGCTCAATTTAAAACTGGATTAAGTGGAGGATTGACAATAAAATTGGATTAAAAACTGATAACAACTGGAATTGCAGTCACTAACCCTAAGGGGCCGGTTTGGCCGAGTGCGCATAAGAAAGCTAATAACGGCTTGTCTTTCATGAGATCCTATGTTCGAACCCCACGAGGCCAAACCTTGGGCCGCTAGCTAGAGTATTTTCCCGGTCGTTAACTTCAATGCTCCAGAATTAATCGAAGTGCGAGCGAATTGATCCGAACATACAATTATAAAAGAAAAAATATCTTGGTGGTCGGGCTTGTAGCGTACAGAAACAACCAAAATCGCATGTCAAAATCATTTAATGGGTTGCAAACATGGTCACCACTAATAGAAACTTCCCGAAGTTGCGGTGTAAACCAATTGGTGGAAATCTGCCATGGCGAAAATTGACCACATTTCCCCCTATTGGCAGTGATGATTATGATCTATGTTTTGGCAGGGTCTCAAAAAAAATCTTGGGCACCGTCTTCAATAAAAAAATTTTATCTCTCGATCTTTATATATATTATTGTCAAAAAACTCACTCAAAACCCAAGCCGAACTACTCACTTACTTGGTAGCTTTAAGGCTCTATTTGGAAGTTGGGGAAGGAAATTAAGGGCATGAATGGGGAAATAAGGAAGAGAAAAAGTTGAGGAAAGTTAAGAAGAAATTGGAAAGAAGATTGAACTTGTTATTTTAACTTTCTCTTCTCTTTATCTAGAAACCAAATCATCCCATTTCTTTTAAGTTCCAAACCCACCACTAATGCTTTGCACGTTCTCCTTAGGTTTTTTGGGCGTTTTGTCCTTATTCAAAAAAAAAAATCGTATGTTAATTTTTTGACAAATATTTGTGAATTATTATTTCATCCCAAAAGCCTATCTTTGATATTTTCAAAAATATTTGGGTAAAATTAAATTTTTTTGGGGTTTTTATTCCTCTCGTAAAGACAAATTCACAAAAAATTGCGCAAAACTAACAAACGCATAAAATTTTTGAACTAGGACAAATAAGCCCAAAAAGATAATGAGATAGTGTTCGCATAATCCCACCAACAGCTTTTATTTTTTTATTTTTCCTTAATTTTGGATTTATAAAAAGATGGGGCTGTTAAGATTTGTTGGCTGGCTCAGTGATGACATCAGCATGGTGATGTCATACGGTTACTTTCAGGAGAAGAAAATTGCAAGGGTTGCCACTCAATATTTGGAAAATCACACTCAAGTCCTTGAAGATTATTTGTTTATAAGGGTAGGTCCAAGAAACTTCACTAATAGTACATATGGAACGGAAATTTTCAAAATACCCCTCAAATTTTGACCTTGGTGTCTAATTAGACACCCAAACTTTGTTAAACTTCAATTCCATACCCAAACTATTGAACCGTTAATCAAATAGCCCCCCACGTCTAAATCTGTCAAATTGGAGACTGAATTTGCTTATGTGGACTAACGATTCTGTTGAATATATAATCTTGACTATACACATCTCTCTCTCTCTCTCTCTCTCTCTCTCTCTCTCTCTCCATAACAGTGATGACAACCAATCCACTTAAAATCCTAACATCGCCGATGCACCTCCCCAAATTTCACAAAAGCTTAGCAAAATTCCCATATTTGTATGATCAGTTGAGGTTGTTCAGAAACCGGCAAGCTTTTGGCAAGTTTAGAGGAATGCCGGAACTTAACGCGTGTCAAATTGAAGTACAATAAGGTTTTCCGGTGAAGTTCAACGAGACTTTGGGGACTTATCATTATTCTTCAAAAGCTTACATGAACTAGACCCTTCAAACCCATGTTGATTGTAGGCAAAATGATTGGAATGCCGTCGTATAACGGTTGTTGCTTTGATTGGCCCTTTCTTTTGCCACCGTCAACTGAACTACATCATTTGCAATCTACGGCAGTCGTGAGCTCACCCTTTCTTTCAGGGTTGCCTTGTTTACTAAAATTTTAGTGTCCATTAGACATGAGGTCAAAGTTTGGAAGGTATTTTGAAATCTTTGCCATAGGAAAATCAGTTCTTAGTTTTATTCATTCAGAATTTCATAAAAAATACTATATTGACAAGTGAAATGGGGGTTCGGAGAAACATTTGAATATTTTTTGTTGATCTTGAAAATCTATTTCTTTCTCAATGGTTCCTGAAGACACTTCTTACCTAGAGGACAGCATTTTTGTGTTTTTCAACGGATCGTACATATATCATTTGTTCAGTTTTTTTTTTTTTTTTTTGTCTCAATTAATCAAATTCGTTCCACTGTTTTGTTTTGTTTTGTTTTTTTTGGAAAATGTCATAAGCCCATCGGATAATACAGATTTCAGGAAAGATACAGGAAAGAACTAGAGCTACCTAAACTTCGATCTCAAGCACCTACTACCGAAACAAGCCCGGCGATATCGTCGGTACATAAGAACCAATCTAAGTCTAGATAACAAAGGACCTAAAAAATCCACAGCTCAAACCCTAAAAACTAAGCACTGTTGAAATTTGAAGACAAACAACAATAATATCAACTACAAGCTAACTGCTCTTATGGACTAATCCACAAGGGTAGCCGATCAGATCTGGACTAGAGCTGAAACACCCGAACCAGAGCAGCAGAGAGACTCCGAAGCAAGACCTTGCTGACACAGCGAATTCCACGTTAAGATAAACAAACAAAACCGCATATTCCCATCATGACTCATAATCTTGTGTGGATTGCAAATTACCACCACCAATAAAACGTCCGAATACTGAGGTGTAAACCAATTGGTGTGGAAATCTGCCATGGCAAAAATTGACCATTTCCTCATATTGGACGTATTAAATATCGGGACGGTTCCGGAGACACTTAAAAAAACACCCTATAATTTTCAATCAAATTTTAATGATCCAAACCGTTCAATGTATTTAAAACGTGTTTTTAAGAATACTCGCGTGAAATCAGCTCAAAAAAATTTCAAGAAGGGCTTAATCCTTCCAGTTTTTCATAAACAGCTTCTGTCAACATTTATGAAAAACTGCTCAGATCAAGCCATTCTCAGTCATTTTTTTGGCCGATTTTTGGTAAATATCCTTAAAATCACGTTTTAAACACATTGAACGGTTTGGATCATCAAAATTTGATCAAAAATTATGAGATCGAGATTTAGAATTTTTTTTAGGTGTTTTTTTAAGTGTCCCTAGAATCGGCCCCGATTAAATATTGATGATTATGAACTTTTGGACCACAACTTTGTTGCTACCTTGAGTTACTTTTCCTTTCCGTGTTTTAAAAAAAAAAAAAGTTACTTTTCCTTTTTCTTTATTTTTTTGCTTTTGTTTCGACAATTACAGATATTCATGCTAACTTATGTCCACCTCAACCAATTTTCTTCCTGGTCTAGTCCAAGACAGGGTGCATCCACGTCGGACTAGAGAATTCACAAGAATTTACTTTCCTGGAGCCTGACTCTAAGAATCGAATCTTGATCAATCGTGTGAGAAGCAAACACTCCAACCAATCGGACTAACACCTTGAATTTCCTTTCGCTATATGACAAATAAGTATTTCTTTCTTTTTCTTTTTCTGCATAGGCCCACCAACAGTAGTCTCTTTCTTTTTCTTTTTGGGGATTAAAAAACATCATCAAAACGTTAATATGTATGTGATACACAATAGATTACGGACCTTTAGACCCGTTCATTTGTCCCGATCATATCATTTTAATTATTGGCCTTTAAATTTAATCAATTTCCGTATCTTGTGTGTAACCGAAAAAAAAAATTACTAACTTGTAATTACTTTGTCATTCGAAATTATGTGTCGATTCATTCTGATTCCTGTCAAACATGAAGCGCTAAAATTTTATTTTAAAATAGTACTAGATAAAAAAATGTATAGATGCTTAATTGAGCTACCATCCGTTATTGGGATATTTTTCTTTCTGTTTTTGGAATTTTTCATGGAATCAACCATCGGTTTTTCGGACTGGGAAAGCAAAATCTACATAAAAATTGTGAATTTTCCTAATTAACTTCAGATTTAGGTCTAGTTCATGTCATACTATTTCAATGAGCAATTGCCACATCAACAAATAGCTAGTTAGGCGTGAAGATAAACAAGCATTCATCAATATTGACAATATATAGTTGTTTGAGAGAGAGAGAGAGAGAGAGAGAGAGAGAGAATTAGTGCAATCCTAATATTCTCATCAGTGGAGAAGGGCGATGCGATCCTTGTGTCAAATAATTTCACTTAATTAAGTGCAGTGCAGATTGTAGGTAAGGTACTATTTATCATTCCGGAGGTTAATTTTCCACACTTTAAGTTAATAACTGAAAAATAGTAGGGTACATTCGTACATATAAACAATTCTAGGATGATTAGAAGTTAGTGTGTTTAATTTTTAAAAGGACCCAGATCCTCTCCAGTATTGGACAAAAATTAGGCCGGTCTAGTGTTGAACTTTTTATCAGCCCATCTCAAACACAAGATTTTGGTCAGAATCATTCATTTCGTTGAACTCATCGAGAAGATCAATTAAGCAAACAAAACATTTTGAAATTGACTTTGCAAAACAACCTGGCCGGAAAGAAAAACAAACTACATACACTTGATCGAGCCCATTTGTTTTTATTGGAAAAAATGAGTTTAGTACACACAATTTTTTGGGCGAGTTTGAACCAAAAATTAAGTGGGACTTGGACACCTCAAGAGGTGGGTCCAAGTGGATTTATAATCTCTTATATGTTAGGGGATTAATCCACAAAAGAAATGAACAAAAAACCATTGAGAATTGAATGAAAAATTGACAATCATAGTTGGACCTGAGTATTTTAATTTGAGCTTACACTATTGTGGCTTTCCCGAACTAGCAAAAACCATAATAAGTTTTAAGGACACCGTGTGTATCACGGGTGTCGGTTTGTATCCAATACATTTTCGATTCAGTATTTCCCTTTATGTTTTTTAGATTTGAATAAAAGTTCGATAAACTGTTTTTTATACCGCATGCGTACAACAGTTTTAACATTTATGTTTACCAATCGTTTGAGAGGAAGTATGATTCGTTTGAGAATGCGTGATTGAGCTTCTCGGCTGGTCGAGAAAATAAACCGTTGCGGTACTCAAAAGCGAGCACATGATGAGTCCCAGAAAATCAAAATTAGGCCAGTTTAGTTTTCTAGCTAGCTACTTCCTTCCTTCAGATGTTGTCATAAAAAAAAAGTCAACTTTTATCACCACTTGTGCTTGGTGATGTTTTAGTTTTGTAATCTCTATATACTCGATCATATTTTACAATCTACGGTTCAAAAAGTATTTTTAATGGTTCAAATTTGCTAAAATACTCTTTGCGAAGAATAATAAACTCTACGTAAGAACTTTTTTTTCTCAAATATGGACCATATATTACTCATCGAGATTGATGTCTGAGATGCATCTATTGAGGCTTCTTTACAATCCAAATGCAAACAAAACGGATCGAATAATAAAGATAGTTTGGCAGGTTTAATTACTTGCTTCATGAAGAGGATTCCACATTCTGTGGGAGTGACGTTGATCATCCGAACATGATTAATTTAATTAGGAATATACTTTGTATAATGACAGGAGTGAGGGAGGGCACTAACATTAATCTCTATGGATAATGAGGCATATATTTGTTTATCATTTGTCTATAAAATATATCGGGAGGGCACTAACATTAATCTCTATGGATAATGAGGCATATATTTGTTTATCATTTGTCTATAAAATATATCATGATATGGATTCTGTGCAGTTCTATTTTACTTTATTAATTTTTTCAAATGATACTATATAGTTATATATAGTCCACATAATACGAATAGGTGCGGTATGGTTTGTCATTATGGGCTCATATCGGGTTCGATCTAGTTTGACAATCGTATTTTAGAGAGTCTCTATTGCGTAAATTGCTAGTGCAAAAAATCAAGTCAATTGAGTAGTATTCATCGGCCCTTTGGGCATTTTTCCCGGTTCGAAAGAAGGAAAAAAAAAAAAATGAAGTGTACGTACGTAGCCATTGATCCAATCACTTTTGCCTATCTTTTGTGTACCGGCATAACCCTCCATCCAAGGATATGGCTTAATTGTCAGCTGTTGGCCCATTTTCCGGCCTGTATGCCGGGTCTGATTTGATGTCCTAAATCGTCCATTTTGTAGAGCTCGTGGTAAACTTCAGCCACGACAAAAATCCTGCATGTTTGTCGGAGATCTTTTCACATCTTTCGGAAACACATTTTCTGTGTTGAGAAAACGTTGGATGCCGAGGTAATGACTTGAGAATCAGCTTCTGATTCATCAGTAAGGCCGGCGCCAACCCAATTGCATCTGCCGGCCTATTGGATTTCGGATGCCTATTTTGATTCTTCTAGCAAATTGACAGTGCTAATGCCAAATTGTTTAAAAAGTTTTTCGCGATAACTCCGTATTCAAGTCAGTTTACGTGCACCTTGATTAATTCTAGAGAATCAATTCCACCGTCCATTTGCGGGGGTCCCAATTAAAACCAGAGCAGAGCTCTTCATGGACTAGCCTCAAAGAAACTGATAGCACCTGAGAGGTTTAGAACCTGAGATTTTAGGAGCAAGCAAGCAAGCCCCTAAGTCTCATTACATGCATCTCGATTAATTCTAGAGGACCAATCCCACCGTCCATTTGCGGCGGTCCCAATTAAAGCCAGAGCAGAGCTCTTCATGGACTAGCCTCAAAGAAACTGATAGCACCTGAAAGATTTAGAACCTGAGACTTCAGGAGCAAGCAAGCAAGCCCCTAAGTCTCATACCTCAACCACCGGGCCGACCAGTTGGCGTTAATTAGTTTTGCCATGTCGGCTTTTACAATTTAACGAGCATATGGAGGGCATTTTCATGGTGATAATTGAAAGACAGTCAGAATCTCATATCCCTTCTAGTTGACATTTTGCTCATCAAATTGGAGAATGTGAAAAAGCATCCTCATCAATGGATTAGAGCATTCATGGAATTTCGAAACGAATAAATTTTTAGATATTTTCATATGATGCTGGATTCATTGGGTATGACGTCTGGTTAGCTTATGAAGATAAAGTAATAAGACGTCGCACCAAACACGCTAGCAGAGAGTGAGACAAGCATATACGAAAATTGAACCACACGTACCCTTCTTTCTCATGATTATTCCAGGGTAGGAGTAGAATCTAAGTGACAACGTACTCGTGATCCAAGCTGTTCATATAAGTCACGATATGCAAGTCAACTTTGCCGGATATTACTTATTAGTAACAGATCAAGTTACATTCCTCGAGAAAAGAAAAATGAACGGTCAAAGTGTAATTCGATCGTTTAGTATTGTGACCAATATTCACGGTCGCATTTATGCTAGACTAATATAATTCGATTAGGTAATTGATCGATATCGATCGGATCAATCTGCATCGATGATCTATTTTTGAGAGTTTCACATAATCAATATTTGGATCATCAACGTGAGACATCTCACACATGGGTTCTGTAGTTTTGTCCAGTCCATCAACTATAGGTTTTGTGTTCTACACAGAATTCTTGTTTACGTCGTAGTTGAGATGTAGGTAAGTAAAGCAGCGGTGAAGATGTCTGTATACATGGTCTAATGATATCAAGCGCAGCGGAAACAGGCGTACCACTTCAGAAATCCATGGACTCTTCACCCATCTCCATGAGCAAAAAGACCGATCAATGGGTCCGATGCCGAAGTTGTGTTTTTCTTGTTTTTTGTTTTTTAGCTATTTTTTGTTTTGTATTTTCCGTTATTTCTTGTTTATCCGGACCGATAGGGTCTGTTATTGTTGTCGTAATCTTTTCGTTTCAATATAAATGGGATGATCTTATTCGTAGAAAAAAAAAACATTTGTCATCGGATGAACTCATTGTGAATTATCAACAAGTATCTAAATATTGGTGACAAGTTGCCAACATCAGATTTGGGGAATTTCAAACCATACCAATCAGTGACGGACCTACTCTATGACACGCGGGGTCCGCCCCTGATACCAATTGAAGTTACTTGTGAATTAAGGGAAATCTAATTATCCCCTTAATATATGAATTCCATAATCTTTTGATCTTCATAAAGAAAAGGGGAATAATCTTTGGACAACTATACATCATGTGTGAACGGATTTTAGATGCCCAAAATATCCTAGATTCCTAGTAATGGGGTATATATGGCATCATCCTCGAGGCAGCTCACCAGATTTTGTGTTCTTTAATGATAATTTGATTTGGGTGTATGTTCAGGTCAACTTACGCGCGCTTAGACTAATCGTGGAAGACTAATCAAATCTTCTACCAACGGGAGGCCTAATTAAAGTAACAGTTACAGCAAAGCCTCTTAGGAACTAGCTCCAAATAAGCTGATATAGCATTTTGGAGGTTTTGAACATGAGAACTTAAGATGAAACAAATATCTTAGTCACTGGCCATGATCACCAGGCTCCTGGAATTTCTTCCCCGAGTTGAAGATCCAAAAAAGACGTAACATTAAAAATATAGATAATTAATAATAATAAAAACGTTTGTGTAAAATTTTTTTATGTCAAATAATTTAGGCGCCAATAGGACATGCTTTTGCAAAGCACTTCCATTTGAAATTTAAGAAATCAAAGTTGTTTTGCCTTTGCTAGTATTATTATTATCAATTGTATTTCTTTTATTTGCTTTGAAGCAAAAGAAGATGAAGAACAGTTTGGAAGCTTGCGAATAATAGCAATTTTTTGCAACCTTTTTGTTTTTTGTTTCTTTTTGTTAGGTTTGTTGTAAGCCTACGGGCTTTCTGTCATGTCTTTACTTGTCATTGATTAGTGGTTAACTACGTTACGCGAATGGGCTTGTAGCCCAACGGCACTTCTTCACCTTTTCCACATGGAAGGTGAGAGTTTGATTCTCGATCGAAGCGCAAGTGATTAGTGTAATTGTTAATGCCCTTTGAGCTTGCCTAGGGCTATAAACAAACAGAGCCGCTTGCGAGCAGCTCGTAGCTCGGCTCGATAGTGGCTCGTTCAAACTCCACTCGTAACATAAACAAACGAGCTCGAGCCCAATTTAGTGGCTCATTTCCTCAACGAGCCGAACACAAGCCAGTTGATGCTCGGCTCGAGTCAGCTCGCGAGACAAAAAATTTTATTATGTTTATTATTATTTACCAGGCATATATAGCAAAACTATACCATCATATTCCAAAGCTTTTGATCTTAGCCAAGGAAATTTGGCCAACTGTAGTACTCAGACAAATGACCAAGCAAGTTCCATTATAAAAGGGGAGACCACCCCATTTAGCGTTACGGCAAAAATCGAGCAGCTAACTTCTCAAGCTCAAGCAAGCCAAGCTCAAGCTGCTCAAAACATTTTCAAGCCGAGCTCGAGCCAATGTAGATACCTGCGAGCCAAGCTTGAACATGGCATTACTCGGCTCGTTTGCAATTCTAATCTTGTCCCATCCATATACTACTTAGCGGTACACTTTTTCCATCCCCTTAAAAGCAAGCTAAATATTTATCAAGTGAGAAAAAAGAAAAGAAGCGATTTCCATATAAAATATTACACATGAGTGAGCAATAGGTCTAGGAATATTGCAACTAGGGTGATGGTAATGGGATGATGTAGCATCATCAATAAAAAAAAAAGTAGGGTATAAGGCTAGGGATGACGATTGAGCCCAAATACCCAACTTTGGTGAACGGGTGTTAACAAATTATTCAAAAAAATACTTACTCCGTCTCTTATTTAGAGTCCAGTATTCCATTTTGGGCTGTCCCTTAATAAGTGTCCATTTTTTAAAGTTAGTGGTTAAAAGTTGATGCATTATCTATTTTGTCCCTAAAAGTATATTCCATTTTGAAAAGTTAGTGAGTAAAAGTGTAATGATGATGGGTAAGTAGGGAAAGTAGAGGAAAAAGTTGATATGAAAGGTATAATAATGATATCTTTTTAATACGTTGAAGTTACGAAGTAAGACACTTAAAAATGGACAGAAGAAGTAAGTCCTTATGAAAAAGTTAAAGATGTGAGTTCCATATCTTCCTTCTAACTGAATACATGGAATATATATATATATATATATATATAATACGATAGGGAAGTTTTTGAATTCGTATATTTTGGACCATTAGAATGGTACATATTTTTTAAACGACTGAGATTTACGGATACAAAACCTAGCGATATTTGGAAGTCATTCGTACTACTATAATGCCACATTAATTTTTGGTCATGCAGTTAAATGTGCCACATTTTCGGTCACAATTTCCGGATGGAATTATATGAGGCTTACAATAAAGCTACGCCCACCGCATGGGCCAGCTCCCACACACCGTGTTGGACCTGTTCCGGCCACTATACGAGTGATCCGAGCCGTTCAATAATTTTAAAAAAAAAACCGAATGGGCAATGTGAGAAATCAGCTCAATCCAATAAGTATGTGTTCGATCCTAGCTTTCCTCAACTGCAAAATCAAAATACCCACTTTTTCAATTTTTTCAATTTTTTTAGTGAAATAAAGCTTGGATAGAGCATCTACACACATCGGATCGAGCTTATTTCTCACTTGACCTACTCGGTTTTATTTATTTAATTATTTAACGGCTTGGATCACCCGTACGGTGGTCGGAGAGAGCTCGATGGATGGCCCATACGGTGAGCGTAGTCCGACTGATGATGCTTACTACTATAACAGGGAAGATTATCCCGTGATTTCAGCTCCTATTTAGGCGTTATGTAAAATATCCATATAAGATAACAAGGAAGATTATCGCACAATTTCGGCTCCCATTTAGGCATTAGATAAAATATTTTCGGCTCCTTTTTTTTTGCTAACGTTTTTGGCTCCTATATACAAGGAAACTTATAATGAATATACCTTCAATTTAGGACTAAAGGAAACCTAAAACTTTCGGCCTTTTATTGGTTCCCTGTGATTTCGGGAAACTTATCATATAAGATTTAAATTTTGAATATATCTTCTATTTAGAAGGTCTATTTTTTGGTTTGTTTGTCACATGCATAGGTTTTCCACATCCTCTAATTTCTGAACAACCATTACCATAGTGAGGTAAGTTCGATTTTTTCAGTTCTCATGCAAGTTCGATTTTTTGTTGATCTATTTTTAATCATATTGGGTTTCTTTAGCCGAAAGCGACTTCTGAACGACCATTACCAATGGTAGTGTAAGTTCAATTTCTTTAGTTCTCATGCAAGTCCGATTTTTTTCTTGAACAATTTTTACTCATATTGGATTTCTTTTGCTGAAAATTGGGAGTTTTTTGAACAATTTTTTAAGCCGGTAAGGAAAAATTGTTTCTGCAACACTAGGGGGTGATCACATAATTTTTTTTCACGATTAAACTATAAAATTAATCTACGTAATCAAATTTGAAGTCTTAGGTTTCAAAGAACAAGTCACAAAAAATAAAATAACCTTTGTCGGAAAATTACGAGGGATTCAAATATCGAAGGATTTTTCTTTTCAATTCTCATGCAAGTTTGATTTTTGCCTTGAATAATTTGTACTCATATTGGGTTTTTTTTGCCAAAAAATAGGAGTTTCTTGAACGATTTTTTTCAATCCTCATGCAAGGAATTTAAATATCGAAGGATTTTTTGTAGTTTTCATGCAAGTTCAATTTTTTTTTGAACAATTTTTACTCAAATTGGGTTTCTTTTGCTGAAAATTGAGAGAAAAAATATGAGTGTGACATAAAAACAAAATTGACAACCTTGGACCTTTTACGTTAATCCTAACTTTGTTGTTTTTTCTACCATCTTCTTACTTTCTCTAATATTTTACTGCAGAAAAAATCAACTAAATTATATATTTAGAGAATTCAAGCTTCGAGCTTAATTCGAGGTACTACTATATTTTATTTTATTTTGGATTGTAGGGTTTTCTTTTCATTTTTTTTGATAAGCAACATATTTTTATTAGAACTCGACAAAGAGTACATTGAGGTAGCCAGAGGATACATCTAGTTGGCATTATCTACTCCGTTTCCGACTGTCATTTATATAGGTTGATTGAAATACTGGCCAGATAGTTATTTTTTATATGACAGCTTCTTCCCGGAAGTCAAAGGTTTTTGGCATGGACCTATCACTTCTTAGACTGGTCCAATAAACTTAGCATTTTGCTTAATGTAGATTACGGGCCTCATATTCAATTGAGGTGAATATTATTTTTTTTGGATTGGAGGGTTTTCTTTTCTTTTTTCTTTTTTCTTTTTTCTTTTTTTTTTTTTTTTGATAAGCAACAAATTTTTATCAGAACTCAATAAAGAGTACATCGTGGTAACCAGAGGATTCATCTGGTTGACATTATCTGCTCCGTTTCCGACTATCATTTATATGGATTCATTGAAGTACTGGCCAGAGGGTTATTATTTATATGACAGCTTCTTCCGAAAGTCAGAGGTTTTTGGCATGGACCTATCCCTCCTTAGACTGGTCCAATAAGCTTAGCATTTTGTTTAATATGAATTACAGGCCTCATATTCAATTTAGGTGAGTATTTTTTTTTTTTTGGATTGGAGGGATTTTCTTTTCTTCTTTTTTTCTTTTTGATAAGCAACAAATTTTTATTAAAACTCAACAAATGGTACATCATGGTAACCAGAGGGTATATCTGGTTGACATTATCTGCTCCGTTTCCAAATGTCATTCATATGGGTTCATTAAAATCCTGGCCAGAGTGTTATTTTTTATATGACAGCTTCTTCTGGAAAGTCAGAGATTTTTGGCATAGACCTATCCCTCCTTAGACTGGTCCAATAAGCTTAGCTTTTTACTTAATGTGAATTACAAGCCTCATATTCAGTTGAGTTGAATATTATTTTTTTTGGATTGGAGGGTTTTTTTTTTTTTTTGTTAAAGAACAAATTTTTATTAGATCTCGACAAAGTGTACATCAAGGTAACCAGAGAATACATCTCTTTGACATTATCTGCTCCGTTTTCGACTGTCATTTATATGGGTTCATTGAAATCCTGACCAGATGGTTATTTTTTATCTGACAACTTCTTCTCGAAAGTCAAAAGTTTTTGGCATGGACCTGTTCCACTCCTTAGATTGTTCGAATAATCTTAATTTTTTGCTTAATGTGGATTACGGGCCTCATATTCAGTTGTGGTGAATAATATTTTTTTTGGATTGGAGGGTTTTTCTTTTCTTTCTTTTTTTTTGGATTGGAGGGTTTTCTTTCTTTTTTTCTTTTGATAAGGAAATTTTTTTTATTAGAACTCGACAAAGTGTACATCAAGGTAACAAGAGAATACACCTCCTTGACATTATCTACTCCGTTTCCGACTGTCATTTATATGGGTTCATTGAAAATATCCTGGCCAGAGGGTTATTTTTTATATGACAGCTTCTTTCCGAAAGTTAGAGGTTTTTGGCATGAACCTATCCCTCTCCTTAGACTGGTCCAATAAAGTTAGCTTTTTGCTTAATGTGAATTACGGGCCTCATATTCAGTTGAGGTAAATTTTTTGTTTTTTTCTCATACTAATGCTAAGTGAACTAGTCTTACAAGGATCATTTCTTTCCTTATTTGTGTGATATTTTTTTCTCATGAGACAACTTTGATGTGTGTGTTAAATGATCAGTTAGTCACTAGCAAACCTTAGTTATAGACCTTCATCAAAGCACCGTTATGCATGAATTTAATTTATGTAGAAGTTCTTTGTTTTTTTGTGATTATGATCCAATTTATAAAACGAAATTGGTTGGTATTAACTTATGTTTATCAAGAGTATTATAATTTAGTTTTTCTCTATTATTATATATCATCCTTTAAACAAATGAGTTGGCGTACTAACTGGGCTTCTATAGGCATATCATTCTTTTTTAGGATTGGGATCGAGAAGCCTCGAAGCTCAAAAGGATCAATATACTTGAAGATTTTTAGTCTTGACATGTTTCATGTTTTTTTTAAGATGTCTACTCGAGGCATGCATGTTCATTTATGTATATCGTTTTTTATTTTAATCAGTGTTTTGGATGGTGTTTTTTTTATTTGATCAAGTTTTATGCATTTGAGCTTGTTCTATGCATCTTACTTGGTTAAATTTGTTGTTCAGTATTTATTTGTGTGTGTTTTCCCAGTGATTGAATGGTGGCAGAGGGGAAATGCTGGAAATAAATATAAAAGGCTGAAATTACGGTTTAATTTGTGTATCTGGTTTCTTTCGGTTAATAAATTGATTTCGCTACAAAAAAAAATAGGTTCAAACACATTCTATTCAAAGCTTAAAAAAATTATGAAATGTTTCAACATACTCCGTATTCTTTACCTGTTTTTAATTTTCTCAATTCTCTCCCATTGCAACTGCCCTTTACAACCATCAATCTATACCTCGCGAGTCACGATGTATCGTTTCTCATTTAACAAATTCTGGTCAATCATACCACCCAATTCCCCCACAAGTGGGCGGTTGTATTGGTCCATCAAAATTAGTCAAGATACGCGTAAGTTGGCCTAAACACCTGAGTACATTACAAACAAAAAAATGTACCACCCAATTGCATGTTACTCTGATAATTGTAGATCTCTTATTATCTCCTATGTGCTTAAAAAATTATGCCTTTACAACATACATCCTCTTTGATTGGTGGCAATATTCAAATTTCAAAGTGATTGAACTACTCCCTCCGTCCCCGTTTAAAAGTCTCTTTTGAGAGTTCGCTCCAATCGAGATCTGCCAAACAAGATTCATAGTGGATATAAAATTCATTACCGATTTAATTATATAACTAATTTTTCATTTGGTTAGAATAGAACGAGTGACTATTAAATGAGAACAGAGGGAGTAATTTTTTTAAGCTCCTTTCTTTATGCTTCAATAGCTCAATTATTTTCCCCAATTGGCCCTAATGAAAATTGAATTTTCAAATAATCAAAAGGACGGTGCACATTTTCTGAGAGATTAATTGATCACCTTTTGCCAAAGTTAATGGAAAAGTTCATCAAAAAGAAGGCTAATGGATTGATTATTTATCCCATACATATGACTGCTGTTTTGTTTTGTAACTAAATATCCCTAATCTTGTGCTAGATACATACTGTAATCTGATTCATCCGTGAGATTTTTTGCAAAGGAAAAGCATTGTTGAGCCAATTCTTCAGCAGAAAATGTGTGATGTTTTGCAATGCCACTCGATGCTAATAAGAGCGCCCGATGTTTTGCAGTGTCATTTGATGTTAATAAGAGCACCCTATCGTAGCCTATGAAAAGCTAGGTTAGACTGTTTTGGATCGACATTCTATGTAAATAGCAGCGGAAAACTATTGCTTGCTCCTGGAGCAGCGCTACGTGTAAAAATAAGCTTCTAAAAAATTAGGACAAGCTTATGCAAATAATTGTCAAGTTTAATTAGGCATATGCTTAAAACATGTTACTTTTTGTAAGCATGACTCTGTAATTGAAAATCATGACTACAACAAATTAGATGAATTCCAAAACTACAAAAACAGTTGTGAGGTTGGAGGATCTCGTTGGGCGTGGAGAAGCATTGGGAACCCCAATTTCTTTCTTCGGAGTCATTTCTATTCCCGTCCCGTCTGAAGCCTAATCCTTGATCAACTGTATTAAAGCTCGTTTGAGATTAACCGAAAAACTAAACAGTAAAGAAATGGACAAACTTTGCAACTTGTTAGTGTTTTAGTCAAACTTCAGAGCAAACTACACGTCACTACTAATATGCTCCATACAATTACTGTTATTTTCAAAGCAAAGTACAGCCCATTTTATTAACCATAATCTAAGGCTAGGGACTAATAGCTCCATTTAATTAATTAGCTAGATAGGAGAAAATGACCACTTCAAAAAGTTGCTTACGTGATTGAACAAGAAAAAGTGAAACAACCATCAAATATAATGGGGAGGAAACTATTGTATTGTTGACCGCAAAACATCATAATATTGGCCTCTTTTGGTTGAATAGTCCGGAAGGATTATTTTTTGGTCTTTATTCAAAAAAAATTTGATATTTATTAGTTTTGTATCAATTTTTTTTTTTGAATTATTAGTTTGTCTCATTGAGAGGAAGTGAAGAAATAAAGAATTATGTTAAAGGCGAATTATTTTTTGTAAAGACAAAACTAATTCAAAAATCAATCTGTTTTGGATTGTTTTTGTCTTTATTCAAAAAAGTTATAGACTTGAATGTAATTTTTTATTGTTTAGATTCCTTTCGTTGAGACGAACAAATAATCCACAAAATATTGACGCAAAATTAACAAATGCAAACCAAAAAAAAAAAATTTGAATAGACAAAATTAGCCAAAATAGGGCTTAGTCTAAACATTGTATGGCATGTTTGGCTGATTTACCCTCCAATTCAAAAAAATAGGACCTCTGCAGGATAGTATTGCCCCATCACATCATACCACTATCTATAGGGGATCCCATCGCACCTATGTCAAGACCGAAGCTAAAGTCATGTGGTGGTGTTAGGAGTATATTGAGCCCTAATGAGGGACTGCAGAACTTGAACCTGAGCCTTGTCCATTCAAATCCTAATTTAATTTTCAACTACTGAACGAATCCCTCATTGGTGTTTGGCTTAGTCATCTCTAATTGATTGAACATAAAGGTTGAAAACCCATGTTTTAGGATATATACAAGAATGAATCGTTGACGAAAAAGAGATGAATCTTTTGTTGTGTGGTTGGTTATAATGGCATCACCAATTCAATTATGTAGCTTTAGAAAGGTGAAGGCAATGGACAAATTGCGAGAGACAAAGCAATTCTTGTCCATTCGAAGTTGAAGCCTGCAATGCAATGTGAGAGGGTAGATGGTCCCTACCAAGCAGTAGACAAGTTGTTATTCTTTTTCTCCATTTTTTCTCTAATGTTGGGAAAAGTTACACTGGTCGATATATATCTAGGGGAAGGGAAAAGGGACGTGGAATATAAACCACCACAGACCAAAACACTACCTCACCTTTTGCGAGGTTCGAACCCGAGACCCCCCAGTTGGGGGAGTCAAGAAAGTGGCATATGGGCTAGAGCCGATTAGCGACAAGTTGTTATTAGAAGTGTGACTACTATGCCATGGCCCAATCCTCCTCACCATTCACAAATTAAAGAGAGTGCAAACTATTGGAGAATGTGGTGAAAGTGGTCGAGGTGTATGACATCTGCAAGAGTTTCTGGTAGAGGGATTGGGAGATCTAATGTTCATTAGTTCCGAGTCTAATTGCGGATTGTTTCATTATGTCCACATCATTCTCAGTGATCAGTTTCTTATCACTGCAGCATCAGTGTAGCTAGACACAAATTACCAATGGCTCGACGGAAGCGCTTCGATCTCTCACGCTTGCGGAAAGCGCTTCGATCTCTCACGCTTGCGGATTCATTTAGATCCCTAGTGTCTCGCTACTAAACATAAGAATGCATATGACAGTCGCTCAACGATACACTATTTTATCTTCATAGAAATAAAAAGGTGACATCTCCTGTAACAAAACTTTGATATTTGAAAGACTTGCTGATGTTGTACTGTTGTATAGGCAACTCAATTGAGTAAGAGAAATAATAAGATTGATTTTATTGTTTATAAAGTTGTATTGTAATTTCAAAGGGAAAATGACAGCTCAGGACGTGTTTTGATAATTAATACCGCCAAGGACATTTTCAATATTAACAAATGTTCTCAATGTGTTCTTAGCGGGTATTCATTATCAAAACACGTCATTAGCCATCATTTTCCCATTTTCAAACGAGGAAGGCCCAGACCAGAAAATTTTGTAGCTAGAAGTAGTTAGGCCTGGTTCTTTGTATTTGTTTCTATTTTGTCTCCAAATTTTGGTGGACTGTTTGTTTTGATGGGGTATGCCCCTAAGTTCTTGTGTTTCTCGTTTTCTTTTTGGTAATAAAATCTCTCTTTACCAAAAACAAAAAACAAAAAAACAAAAGGCCCAGACCAGAAAAACTAAAATTCTTGGATTTGGGCCTGATTCTTGGTCTTGGGCTCTTGGCCGGTGCATCTCAAACTTCCGGCAAGGCCCAGAACAGCCCTTGGGCCGTTGGTTTACTCTCCAACTTAGCATCTTGTTATACAGAATGGACCATTGGCCCGTTCGTAAATATGAGAAGGCCCAAAAGTTCACTCTACTAGTACATGCTTACATGATGGACCAAAATTCCTGGATCAAAATACGCATGATATTTGTGATCAAAACTAAAAATACACATGATAAGTAACTCATCTCTCAACCTGTTTTTAGATCATATATTTGTGGGGATCAAAAGGACAACTTCGGTTTTTCCGTTCGATATGTTATTATCTTTTACTTGTTTTTTTTTCTTTCAATAAATTTCTTCACAAATCTATGATTCAAGCACAACAGTCGGGCCAAATTCAAGAACCCGAGGGAGGTGATGGGGGCAGAGGTTGTCCGTGCCTTGGAGAATAAGGAGGACTAGGAGGCGGGGGAGAGTAGAAGTAGAACCATGCCGGTGGGGGTGGAGGCGGAGACATGCGGGGCATGAAATGAGGCGGTTGCGATGGTGGTGTTGGTGGACCAACATGGTGACGGTGGTTACGGTGGTGGTGGTGGAGAAATGGTGAAGAAAGAAACGAAGAAGAATGGGAGAGAATCAACAATACCAAGAGTAACACTCTCCTTGTTAGTGCTTTTGAGAAAGCCATTTTTAGGTATTGGCTTACAAATTGTTACTACGTGGGAACAAATTTATAGGGCAAAAAGGTTGGCGTTTTTTCTTCGCCAAGAGCTCAATCAACGGCCTAAGCCTCTCTTCATCAAGTCAAGGATATGATTCTATACTACCAAAAGTGCTACACACATAATAGTTGTATAAAACACAATATTCAATCAATCTCTAGCCGTTCATTACTGTAATAAATGGCCAGAATTTGCTCAAACTCTTCTCTGGAAAAGTTAAATTTTTCCTTGGAAGAGTTTTTTTAAAATCTAGCCCGTCTGAATATATCTGAATGATCAGAATTACACGCACAACCAACACAACAGTTGTGCCCGTAGCATTTTTTACTATACTAATGATAATGTCAAAACTATTTTTATTTGTGCTAAAATTCTAGTGCATAAAAATATTGTACCTTTCACATGGTACAAAAGTTTTATGCGCTACAATTTTAGCACAAACAAAAATAGATTTGGCCTCAGCTAACACTTTTGTTTTATCCATTTACTTAATTAGGATTGGAGGGTCCAGTCCAACCAAGTGGAGCGCCCCTAAATCCTATTTCGGCGGAAAAATGCTAAGTGCGAAGAAAAGACCTTTAAAGTATACATGAACCGCTCAAATGCACTGTACAGTGAATTTGGGCCGTTCATGTACACTTTAAAGGTCTTTTCTTTACCAATTTTATTTGTTCCTAACACTCCTCATTTCGGCGAGTTAAATTGTTCATCTTACATATCCGCGTGTAAATCATGCTTTAAAAGATCAAAAAATCTATGTACGGAAAGAATTTAATGTCTTTTGTAATTAATCATGAAATTATTACAGAATCAATCGAATGTATATATTTGATTCGAATAATTTTGGTTATCACATAATTACATTTGTTAACACGCCTCTTGTTTTTTTCCTAACAAAGAATCATGTGACGACTCATATAGAATAATCAATCTAATAATTTACACACTAGGAAGCCCAAAATTAATGATCTAAGCCCGTTGGTTTTGGGTTTTTGGATTTGGATTTATAGGTACTGAGTATATAGAGAAAGAGAGTAATAATTAAAAATAAGGTTAATAATTTGAGAGAGATGGAGAAAAAAATAAGAGTAATAATTAGAGATCGAGAAATAGAATAATGATTAGAATCCAAAATCCAAAACCCTTAAACGAACAAGATGGAGTACCCTAATCGCGTGGAGTAAATTAATTTGCATCGGAAAGAATCCAAACCCAAACTAATTAAATTCTTAAGGTCTTCCTTAAATTAGGATGTGCAGTGTCAGGGTATTCGGACACAGGTGTGTCTGTAACTATTCAACGCACTTTACTCTCACAACCCAATTACAGAATCCATGTGCATCCGACGAGTCCAGAAAAATCTCGAAGCCAATCTTCGGCTGGATATTTTTGTGCCAATAATTATTGAATAAGGATAGGGACCCGCTCATAAATAATACTATATAGATAACGAAAACGCACCAACCCAACAACTGACTTTTCTGGCGTGATTGGTTGTAATTTTCTCTTTTAGTTTTGGCGGGAAACCAGAAAACCCTCAAACACAGATTTGGTGGGAAATTGTCACTTTCCAGGGTTGGAATCCTGCTTTGAAATTGATCCAGTTTGACTATTTGCAGTGTGTTTGTACGAAGCTCGATAGAAATTTGTGGCACCATATATGGTAGTATAGTATATATCATTATTATGGCGGGAACTGCATAAGATGCTTTTTTTTTTTTTTTTTTTATAACACAGGTGTCAGCCTAACTTATCTGCTTTTTAACTAATTCTGGAGACCTAATTCAATCATCCACCGTATGGGCTGGCCCAAAGGAGTTAATAACACGTTGGAGGTTTTGATCTTTGAAACATTAGAAGGGAGTAAACTCTTAAGTTCCGGGCCTTGACCGACCATCAGGCGAACTCCTTGGAGCTCATAAGATCCTTTTCTATCCTCGCTTTTGTTTTTTTTGCATTGCGTATGGTAATGTTAGGGTTGATAAATTACCTGAACGGGGAGTCTATTGTGTAAGTTTTGTTGAAAATATTTACAAGCTTTTAAAATATTCCTAAGCTCATTTATTTAAAGGGCAAATTTCACTCAGACCCCCTGAGGTATATGACAATGACAGAAAGTACCCCTCAGTTTTCAAAAATGACAGAAACCTCCCTTACTTTACAGTTTGGGTTTCATTCCGTTAGTTTCCGTTAATTCCGTTAGTTAAACGGACGGAAAATGTACGGAAATGTACGGAAAATGAAATCTTCAATTTTATTTAGTTCTACACCTATCTTAGGGCTCTCATTAAAAGTCCTAGAGTTAAAAATTAATTATGATCATTTAGGATAAAATAGTTAAAAAAATAAAATCTCCGCACCGATTCAAACGGATTAAAATTTGGAGCATTTAAAAATTTTGTTTTTCACTTGATTTTAGAGCTTTCAATGAAGAGCAAATATTTAAGTGCTCCAATTTTCAATCTATTTGAATCGGCCCAAAGATCTTATTTTTTTTATTATTTTATCTTAAAGTGCAATAATTAATTTTTGGTTTTAAGATTTTCAGTGAGAGCCCTAAGATAGCCGTAAAACTAAACGAAGAGGAAATACTTAAGTGCTCAAATTTTCAATCCGTTTGAATTGGTGCGAAAATCGTATTTTTCTGATTATTTTATCTTAAAGGGTCATAATTAATTTTTCGCTTTAGGATTTTCAATGAGAGCTTTAAGAAAACCATAGAACCAAATGAAGAGCAGATACTTAAGTGCCCCAATTTTTAATCTGTTTGAATCGGTGCGAAGATTTTATTTTTTTAACTATTTTATCCTAAATGATCATAATTAATTTTTAACTCTAGGACTTTTAATGAGAGCCCTAAGATAGGTGTAGAACTAAATAAAATTGAAAATTTCATTTTCCGTACATTTCCGTACATTTTCCGTATATTTCCGTACATTTTCCGTCCATTCAACTAACGGAACTAACGGAATGAAACCCAAACTGTAAAGTAAGGGAGGTTTCTGTCATTTTTGAAAACTAAGGGGTACTTTCTGTCATTGTCATATACCTCAGGGGGTCTGAGTGAAATTTGCCCTTATTTAAATAATCGAGTTAATCTCAAATGAGCTTTTTTGACTATTGAGCTTGAGTAGTTTGTAGTTTTTGAGCATCATAAGCTAAATGAGTAGTAGCCTATTTCAGCTTAATTTGAAGCTTAACGAGCTTTAAAAAGTGTTCAAACTTGATTTGTTATGCTTTTAAACGAAGATGAGCTCAAGTTTTTCAAAGAGAAAAAGTATGTTTGAATGTGGGACGCGGGGATGCTGCCAAGTGGGTGTAGAGCAGTCAATCCAATTATTTATCTTGACAAGGATTCGGATCGAATCTGAGCGCATACAAATTTGAATCGTCTATTGCTCAGTTAATATCCAAATCGTTTATTGCCGAGATGAACTGTCAGATTGGCCTCCTTGCAGGGTGCTGCCAAGCAGGCTCCCCATTCCCAAGAATGTGTATATAACTATATATATAATACTAGCTCGGGAAATGCCAACCAGTTGGATAAAGATTGGTAGTGGGATCTCAAAATCCATAAGCAATTCCTTTTTTTACTTTACTCAAAATGATTTTTGGTCTGAAGTCATAGAACGATGCTGAAAGCGAACGACTTTTGACAAAAGAAGAAAAGGGTCTTTGGATAAACACAAATTTGATGCGAATTTTCCATAAAAATTATGTGACCGAGTCTTTTTTTTTCTTTTTTAAATTGCAAAGCCACCTTCATTGACATTTTAACCAAATTCGATAAATTAGGACTTCTCACACTTGTTAATGTTTCATCCGTGCAAGGGTATTGTCGTAAGTTCGTGAGAAAAAAAAAATGATTCCGAAATTCCGAATCTAGGAAGAAAAATACAAGAATCCATTAGTCTGACTTCTTTTAGCTGTACTCTAGCATTACGCTATCAAAACTATTTATCTTTCTAGTACTCCATTTATTAGGGTAATAGAATAGTATGAAATTTTGCACCCCAAATAAGTTGGGATGGAAAACTAAAATTGTTTGCAACAATTTCTTTACATAGCATTTTCCTCTCAAGTGCTAAAAAGGTAGTAGGGCCTTTCTCCTATCCCAAGGCACGTTCTAGCCATTATTCTTCTCTGCTTAAAATTTCAAAGCACCTTCATCTTCATGGGAGAATTGCGATCATAGCAAGAATTTTTGCGGCGTTTTCTCTGTTTTTTCTTTGTTGTTTTTAGCTGTATTCTTGCGGTGTTTTCTCTGTTTTTTCTTTGTTGTTTTTAGCTGTATTCCTGTTTGGTCCGTCATGTAATCTGTTCTTGTTTCAATATACGTGTGTTTAGTTTTCTCAAGAAAAAACAATCCCTCACCTACCATAACATTGAATTCCACAAGGTTTCATTTAACGAGCCAAATCGTTCATTTTATACCACGAGACAAATCATCCGTAAAAAAAAATATAAACTCGCAAGTAATTCAAATCTTGAGACCTACAAAATAAACGACTTGAATTGTCAAATAAAGTTACTGCAGTAGTATCATTTTGCATCACATGAGGAAATTTTGATTCATAAAACCCAGCTCTAACAAAATGTGGAGCTACTGTAAAAACCATTCAGCAAATCATACTCTCCCTCTTGCAAACAAGCATAATGAGGCTATACATTTGAAGGCAAAAAAAAAAAAAAAAAACCCAGTTCCCTAATTGCAGCAATACATTCAACCAAGCTTAGAAAGTCACAAGAGTTGTCTTCACCAGTTTTACATCATATCTACACAACTACAGCTACTAACCAAGAAGCAAGAAACGTCACCTCTCTATAACTTAAAAGAGGTACTGCTAGCCACAACAAAAGAGGCAAACAAGCCGGGGATAAACATATTTTACAATTATCACTGCAGAAGGGAATGGGGGGGCATTTTAGGAACTACCATCTGTTAGCGCGTCAACAAGAAATTCAAGATCTCTCTTCCGGTACCTCTCTCTTATCTCTCGAGGTTATTTGCACGGAGTCTTTAGTCTCTTTGCGGCTTTCACAAACCCGACAATGACCTGCAATTCGTCCAGTTGCTTCACCGGAAGAAGAGAGAATTTCAGGTAATCGTTCACTTGAAGTTTAAGTCAGATAATCATTGATTAACAAAGTTGAGATTAGAGTCACGATAATCTTAAAAAACGGACGTGCATTGAAGAGATTCTCTTCTTCATCAAAGAATACTTCTACTTTGATAAAGACAAGCTCTACTTGCTAACAAGGATTGCAGCCAAAAGTATTGTTTCGAGTTTTTTAAACTAATTCAAAGTCCGTTTGGTTAGCATTGCTAATAAATAACGCCAAGCAAGGAATACGCAAAATTGCTCAGCTAACAATTTCCTTATCAGTTTGCATATATAAATATTGCGTATTTGCCTGTTTTAGAGGTTTCAACAGAAAGGGTCCTGAAATGGAGAGAACTGCACAATTATCCATTAACGACATGGGATTTATGGTTCCAAACTTCTTATCGACATACTACTTCTAGACACCCTTTCACTTAATTGATCATGTGTAAGAAAAAGAACGCAAGCAAAATAGCAAGTACCTGTGACATGAAATGCCTCTGGACAACATCAATTAGTTGTTCTTTAGATGGGTTAGGGATGGCATCCACCTAAAAAAAATCATGGAGAATTGTGTCCAAGATCAGAAACCAAAAATCCAAATATAAATAAATATTAAAGGTGCTGCAGCCACGCCATAGGGCATTACGCATCCCTAAAAACTCACAAGATTGAAGTGTCGCCAATATCTCCACAATGCAGCCATCTCCAGCTTGCTTAAGTCAACCTTCTGTAACAAGATATTTTGATTACAAAAAATTGCACAGTTAACCACATAGCCTATGTTCGAGATATCTCAATCTCCAGCTTTTTTCAAGTTTAGTATTGTCTTCTCTGAACTTTTTATATTTGAGGGGGTCAAATTTTTAATTTCTCGACTTGTCTAGCTGGAAAAGTGAAAACATATGGACCAAATTTGAAAAAAAGTTCATAGATTCAGAAAAAAAAAAAGCTAATATGAATCATAACCCCCTAGAATGCGGACCACAAAAAAAAAAAAAAAAAAAAAGGGTCTAAAATAAAGGCCCCATAATAGCAATATTTTCAGGACGAAGTGAAAAAAGCAACCAACCAAATAGCATGAATGCAAAGGGAGCAAAATCATGTGTAAAGGTTAGTTACCGTGGACCCCCGAGGAGTAGTAACGGATCCTTTTGATTGTGAGTCACAAGAGAGGGACCTGCTCATAGTCTTGTGGGATGAACCAGAGGATTTGTGTGTGCGATGTCTCGACCTATGAGATTTTTGTGTGTCATCGGATGCTGGAAAATTATAGAGCACAATCATATTGGGTGGTGGGACCAAATAGAAATTAGAATAAAGGCGTGCACAATAACAGAGCTTGCAGCAATAGGAAAAAGTGAAAGATGAAGTGCAGCAGATATGGAAAAGGAAAATGGATCCTATGTAACAACCTCAATAACTTTTCTCTGAATAAAATTGTACAAATCTCGTGATCAAATTGACACTTCCGATTAAAATGTAAAAGGATACCAATGAGAAAGATATCTTCTTTAACACAAATAGATTCATCAATCTGTTGGAGATTCAGATTATTGAATGAACAAATTGAAAAGATCCTCCGTCGGAAATGGGATTAGATATCGCAGGTAGCAAACGTTTGTGAAACGCAACTTAAAACTTTGAATGATGTACTTTTCCACAGTCCTAAGAAATTGTTTTTTCAAAGTAGCTTCTTGGAATTGAAGAAAAAATGATGCTAACGGCAATATTCATAATCCAAACTCACCCAAATCTGATCCGTTCCACTGCACGTTTTCAAATTCGAGGTCGTCATCTTCCTCATTACCAGTAGGAGCTTCAATCACACTAAGAGCATTCCTTTGTAGCTTTACCTCTATGCCATTTGTGAGGACCTGCATTTTAGATAGACAAGAAGATCAAAACTAATCACAGAAACAAACGCCAACACCCCATGTTCAATATATCGTCGGACACTAATTCTGAATACATTCACCATATTAAGGAAAAAATTTCAATTTTATATGGACCAATAACCCGATCAATTTTTTCCCAAACAGCTCATCAGCGGCCACAACACTCTGATTTCAGCACATATTTATGAAAAACAAATCCTTCGCACCTTCAGCTTCAGCTAAGCGGAATCAAGCGACACTTGGAATATTAAAACTAAGAATCATATTAAACAAAATGAATCAATAATTCCCATGATTGTCTAGTACATGCAACACCAAAATCTAAATTTAATCCAAATTTATTTTGTTCTGAAATGCGCACAATGCTTCGATAAATATAAGAATCTTGGGTATTTAGTTACAATTATACAAAATCCGAGATTAGCGCAGAGGAACTTTAATATCAGTCGATTAGAAAATGGAAATGTAGCTTATATGAACTACCTTTCGATTGAACAAAGATAATACTATATAAACACAGAAACATGGATGATTAGAAGATCAAGGGGGGACCAAGTTAAATTTTTAGCCAATTGTACTAATCATTAATCTGAACAAGATCCCAGAAGAATCAAATCTATGCAAACAATCTATACTGAACTGATAAGAAAAAAAATAGTACCAATTTTCAACCAAGTTCTTATTGTTGGAGGAAAAAAAATATGATTAAGCTTCAAAGTATTGACAGAAACTGGTCACGTGAGGAACAGAGAGCCCATTGTAATGAGAATATACTGAATACAGGAAGGGAAAAAATGAAATCAATTCGATAATGAAATAGCTCCCGATAACAAAACAAACCCATATCGATTTAGATTACAATACGGCATTGGAAATTCAATTGACCGTCCTAGATATTGAAAAATCTTACTAAACCCCCAGATCCACTGATGAAAAGTGACATGCAACCAAACCCATTTTCAAAATTCAAAACCAGAACTTGAAACAGACGGACTCATTATAAAGTTGTCAATTAAGGCAAAAAGATGTCAGAAGGAAAAGAAAATGGACAAAACTAAAATTAGAGGTTACAATTAAAAGAAAATCAATAAGCAATCAGTGATTAATAGAGTCGGAGAAACTAAAATGGCTCCAGTAGTAAACAGATTATGAAACGGAGATTATAAAATTGGGACACATTTGAACATAACCAATCAAAATCTTGGAAACCCTAAAAAAAAATCCAGACTACATTATTATACCCCAAAAATGGGAAAAACCCAAAAAGCCAGTAATTCAATTGGGGAAAAAAAAGCGAAAATTGAATTGGATAATTTGCTATCCAAAAACACATTGCGTGGAAAACATAACCCAGTGAAAATCTTGAAAAAACCCTAAATTGAAACCACATTATTATAACCCAAAACCCAGAAATTGAATTGAGAAAGACCCATAAATTGATAAGGAAATTACCAGCCAATGCCACCCGCCGAGCCCAACAGCTTTCTTAACCACGCCCTGGAGCCCAACCAGCACCGACTTCGTCCGATTATTACCGGTCACAACGACCTTAGTGTGACGTGGCAGGACAGAGAGCTCTTCTTCGCTGCTGTCGCCACCGCCGCAGCTCTGCTGCTGCAACTGCGCGTACCCGCCATTCACCACCACCGCACTCTCCACCGCCGCTTCAAGCATTTCAAGCTTTTCTTCCCGACTCAGTGAGTCAAGGAGTCCAGACAGGTGAAAACTCTGTCCTTGTTAACCGAAATTGAACTGGATCGAGAGATCAACCATTGGGGAATTCAAATGTGGAGTCTTTATGGGTTTGGGTGTGGGGAAATGGGGAGCAATTTTGGAATTTCGGAGGGAGAAGAAACACAGTTGTAGAGAGAGAGTGGAGAGAGAGAGAGAGAGTGAGGGGGGAGATGAGAGGGACTGTGGTTTTCTTGTTTTTTTTTTTTTTTTTGTGGGTTGTTAAATTGATTTTATTATTATTGCTTGTAGTCCTGGATCCCGACGAAGTGGAATGGGCGAATGGGAGGGTGACGCGTGGGGTTTGGGGGTCGTAAATCATGCGCTTGCGTTGCGGGCAATGATGCAATACCAGTGGCGGTTTGTGATGAGAGAGAGAGAGAGAGAGAGAGAGAGTGGAGGATGGGTTTTGTTTTGTATTGTTTTGACCGGTTATGACCAGTGGTGGTGAGTAGGGTTAGTGGAAGGTGGTGGGTGAATGACGGATTCGCCCTTGCTTGTTGCCAAAGCAACTGATTAATACTTTAGGATAGTTTTCTTGTTTTACTAGTAGGATCTTTCTTAATGATTCGAACCAATATTTTAGGATAGTTTTCTTGGATAGGGAGATGCTGCCAAGCGGAGATGCTTGGTAATAGTGTCGAGCGGTCATTCATCTTGGCACTGATAAAAATTTGAATCGTCCGTTATTCGAATTAAGATCCTAGCTCTCAATTATCGAGATAATCGACCGGATCGACTGCTGCCAAGCACCCTCTGCTTGGTAGCATGGTAGTTTGTGATTGTACAATTTACAAACATTTTCTTTTATCTCTGCAAATCTTTTTACTTTATCTGTCTATAAAAAGTTCGTGTTGGCAATTGAGCAATGACTATAATATAAGAATTTAAATTATTTGGACAACAATGATTCCAATTTCTTTGTTTATTTCAAAATTGGGTCATTCATAACATTGAGTATATTTTGTTTCATTTATTTTTTGAATGGTTTGAAGTTTTAAAAGCCTAATAAAATCTTCATTCCTTTTACTGGAATGAAAAAATATACTCCAAAATTCAACCATGAAATCTCATCGTCTGCAAACATTTCTATTAAATACTAATAAAACATCTTCTCCTAGGATTGTAAACTATGCAAAAACAAACAAAAAGGACAAGAAGAAAAGACACATGGTAAGAATTAAAAACAAAAAAAAAAAAATATATATATATATATATATATTTGTTCACATGTTTGAAATTAACAAACAAAAGGAACACGAAGAGAAGACACACGGTAAGAATAAAAAAACACTTACCAATTGTTCTCACACCTTTGGAATTAATTTTTTGGCCGAGTTATGAAATGGGGGGGGTTTCTCCAAAACTAGGAAATGAAAAAAAAAAAAAAAGGAGGGGCAGAATCGGGAAACAGAAAAAAGGAAGTAACGGAGGGTAACGGTGACGTGATAAAGTTAACCAGAAATTCAGAAGTGGGGACAGGTGGAGAACGGAGGGCGCTCCTACGGTTCTACCTGCCATCGGTGTTGTCTTATCCGACATGGGTTACACCTGTCTCCCTCCCCAAACAAAATTATCCATTGACTTGCGCTTATTAGGTCATCTACAGTGGTATAATCAAAAGCTAATTATTGTTAAAATTAACAATATTTGTACAAAAAATAGCTCATAATGGTATAATCAAACTTAGCAACATCCTTATAAATAATCAAATTTTGGACTTGGGATAACCAAAACTAACAATCTTTTCAATAATCAAAATTTGTGAACCCCACACCATTCATCTTTCTCGTTTCTATTTTAGATTGCATTCTTATTAACTTAACTTAAAAATGAAAAATTGTCTTTATTTGAATTTTTTTTTACATTTTTTAATTTTGCGCCAAACTTTTATAAATTATTAATTCGTCTTAATTTTGCTTGAAATCAAAACCTCTCAGCACCTAACAAGTGCCGAGTCGATCTTGACTTATCGGAAGCTCAAAGAGAAACTTAAAAATGGGAGACTCGATCTTGACTTATCGGAAGCCAGGGCCGGCTTATGGCATAGGCGAGGGAAGCAATCGCTTCCGGCCCCCGAATTTTGATCCAAAATTGAGACCCCATTGCAATATAATTTACGTATTAATATTAGAATGTTTCAAATAAGAATACAAACTAGATACTTGGTTTAGTAGTCGCATAATATTGTTATGTTATTGTGAGTATGTGGTTTGACTCTCATGCATCTCCATAATTGCAAGCATATTTTTTTTACATTTATATTGTCATAATTATATTCTTTTAGTTTTATTTTTTGTACTTTTATTATTTTTTAAAGAAATCATGAATCTGTAAGGGCTCCATATACAAAATTTGCTTCGGGCCTCCAAAATATATGAGCCGGCACTGTCGGAAGCTCAAAGAGAAACTTAAAAATGGGACTCGGCACTTGTTAGGTGCTGAGAGGTTCTGATTTCAAGCAAAATTATCCATTGAGTAGCACTTCGAGCTCAGTTAGTCAGGTACACTTAGGTGCTCGGAGATTCTGATTTTGAGTTGATGGAACCAAGAACGGAGTCAGGAATTTCATCACGCAGGGGCAGGGGTAAGCTTATATACACAGGGGCGAGCCTGTATACTTTAATAGGAATTTTTTTTTTTTACATATAATAGTAGTGTTTCTTTTTCTTCTTACAGAGGCGACTGTCTCTACTGGCCCCTCCATGGCTCCTCCATGGCTCCATTCCTGGATGGAACTGAACCAATATCCCTTGCAGTAATCTAACATACTAATTGAAATATTTTTTGTATAATATGAATTTTCTTTAATAGATCTCATTTTTTGAACAATATGGAGTATAAAAAAATCAAAAAATTATTTTCGTAAGTACATTTATTTTTAAATTTGAAAATTACGAATAAGTACTTATTTTTTTAAGAACTTTTTGCGGAATAGGGCCTAAGATTAAAATCACATATAAAAAGTGAGAATCAATTAGAAAATAACAGTAATTTTTTTATCGGATTAGGATAAAATGATGAATTTTTTTATCGGATTAGGATAAAATGATGAATAAACAAATTGAGTAAGAAGAATTATTATATTAGAGATAGGGTACATAATTGTATAGAGAAGTTGATTTCGTAGGATGAGATAAGGATGTGTTTGGACAAAGTGTTAATTCCAATGGTACAATCAATAAGTCTAGATTGACCCCTTTATCTCATTTTATTTGTTTCGACCAAAATTTACTCCGGTTTTAAGTGAGACCCTCTCTAATGGACAGTGAATTAATTTACGATCCTAAAATTAGTCAAAACGTACGTAGCCCTGTTCAGCTAAATAAGTCAAGTGGCTTATTTTTTTGTCTTTATTCAAATTTTTTTCGTATCACTTGGCTTATTATCAAGTTTTTGAAGATTGTTGCATCCTCACAACAAGAGGAATCTAAAAAGTAAAGGTAGTGTTTGGTTGGGAATTTAGTTTTGGCAATGGGTGAAAAGAGAAATAGAGTAATTATTAAGAATTGGGGTAATGATTGGAGAGAGATAGAGAGATAAGAAAGTAATACTAATAGAAAAAATAGGGAAATGATTGGAGGAAGAAGTAAGGTAATTATTGGAAATAAAACTAAAACTAAATCATGAACCAAACAAAGCCAAAAAATTTTGATCAAAATCTAATTTTTTTTAAACAAAGACGAAAAAATTAACTTATTAGCTTATTTTTATCTTTATTCAAAAAAAATTGAATTTCGGTCAAAAATTTTTACTTTTTAAATTCCTCTTGTCCTGAGAATGCAATAATTTTTTAAAAATTAACAATAAGCCAAGTGATACAAAAAAAATTTAAATAAAAATAAAAAAATAAGTCACTTGATTTATTTAGCCGAATGGCTAGAGATACCGAATACGAGAAAACCAATGTTCCCGCCTAGAAGTGAGTCAAGTGACAAAGGGTGTGGTCGATATCGGATGACAGGCGCAGGCCGTTGGATCAATCCGGCGGAAAAGTCAGCCGTTAGATTGTAAAGTAAGAAAAGACCGACAGGTTCGCATACATTCTGTAATGATCATAAAGTTGAAAGGCTAGTCCTTTCTGTAACGCCATGTCACAATAAATAAAGCAAGACCAGATAGTCCAAGTAGTAATGGATTAGACAGATAAAGTGTAACGTACGTTGGTACAATTAATTAATTGTTCGAATTCAGTACTCAAAAACTGTAGTAGTATTTATTTCGAGCACTTGAATTAAATTCGAACCAGTAAGGCTCCGTTCCAGAACACCTTCTTAAAAAATAAGTACTTATTTTACATTTTCAAACTCAAAAATAATGTAAATAAAAAATTATTTTTTTATTTTTTTTTCACCGTATAAAAGATCTCGATAAGATCTATCTAACAAGATCCATATTGCTAGAAAAATTATTTGGGTAAACACATTATTTTTGAGCTTGAAATTGCCTTCTTAAAAAATAAGTACTTATTATTAGTTCCGGAACGGAGCCTAATTGAAGCATTGGATGATCTGTATTTGGATGGTCTCGTCCCGTTCAAATTAAGAATCGAAGAGAATCCAATTCTTTTCGGGTCAACTTTTTCTCCTGAATCATTAGGTTGCGTTCATGTAAATTTATAAGTTGGAAACTTATTTCGGTATTTTTTTTTTACTTTCCGTAATTTTTGATTTAGCTTTTCGTCGTGAATTTTGGGGTTAATCGTTCGTCTCGACAAAACGAATCGAAAAAATATAAACAAATGACCGATGTTGAAAAAATTCAAATACGATAGCATTTTAGACAAACAAAACAATTGTTTGACACTTTTTTCGTCGATACTGAGTTTTTTTTTTTCTACTTTCGGTCATAATTTTGTACTACTACTTTTTAGACTTCTCTCCTTGAGACAAATGATTAATCCAAAAAAAAATCACTCGAATCTAACAAAAATTCGAAAAAGACAAATAAAACACACAAAACAAAAAAAAAATTATTTTAAGTTTAAAAGAACGAGGCCTTACTCATAACATTCTACAGATGAAACGATTTTCAAATAAAAAATGAAACTCAAAATGAATTTGACATGCGTACTTTTATTTTTTATTTTTTGATCCGTGCGTACTTTTATTTTGCCCTGACAATTCAAAGGGGCTCACATTTTGTGATTAGGAACTGAGAGCTGCTACTCCCCCCTCCCCTGACACACACCCCTCCCGGCCCCACCACCCTTTTTCCCGGACTACCCCCTCCCCCCCTCTCTCTCTCTCTCTCTCTCCCTTTTCTTTCACCCTTTTCTTTTTTCCTTTCTTTTTACGGTTTACTTTTTTTTTTTTTCTTTTCTTTCCGATTTAGTTTTTTTTTTCATTTTATTTTATTTTCTTTCTTTCCGATTTTCTTTCTTTTTCTCTTTAATAATATGTTCAAGTCTTTTTTTTTTTTTTGGAAAGCGGGTTCAAGTCTAATTTTAGACTTTGTAAAGTAAAAGAGAAAAAAAGTATTTCAATTGATCATGTTTATCCGACTGTTTTATTTTTCTTTTTTTGTCCTTTATAGATTAAAAAATATAGTTACGAAAATAAGTGTTTCAATTTTCAATCCGTTTGAACCAGTGCAAAGATGTTATTTTTCTGATCATTTTATCCTAAATGGTCGTAATAAATTTTTGGCTTCAAGGCCTTTCAATGGACACCCTAAGAGAGTCTTGAAACTAAATAATGAGTTTTAGGGTGTTTATTGAAAGACCTTAAACCAAAAAAACGATCTTTGCTCTGATTTAACTGAATTGCAAATTAAAGCACTTAATTCTTGAATTATATTTTTAAATATACGATGGGTGTATTTATGGAAATTAAATAAATGGTTGAAAAATTAAGTGCTTCAAATTTCAATTCGTTTGAATGGGTGAGAAGATTTTATTTTTCTGATCATTTAATTCTAAAGGGTCATAATTAAATTTTGACTATAGGACTCTCGTTGATTAGCCCTAAGAAAGTTGTAGAATCAAATATCTCTTAGGACTAACCAACGAGAGCCCTAGAATCAAAATTTAATTATGACCCTTTAGAATTAAATGATCAGAAAAATAAAATCTTCTCACCCATTCAAACGGATTAAAATTTGGAACACTTAATTTTTCAACCATTTATTTAATTTCCATAAATACACCCATTGTATATTTAAAAATATAATTCAAGAATTAAGTGCTTTAATTTGCAATTCAGTTAAATCAGAGCAAAGATCGTTTTTTTGGTTTAAAGTCTTTCAATAAACACCCTAAAACTCATTATTTAGTTTCAAGACTCTCTTAGGGTGTCCATTGAAAGGCTTTGAAGCCAAAAATTTATTACGACCATTTAGGATAAAAATTTATTACGACCAAAAACTCATTTTTCTCAATTATTTTACAAAGCGTATAATTAAACTTGAACCTATTATTAAGGAGAAAAAAATTCAAACCAGAAAGAAAGAAAAAAAAAACCAAACCGAAAAGAGAAGGAAAAAAAAGAAAGAAAAACAGACTGTGAAAGAAAAAAAGAAAAAAAAGAAAGAAAAGAGAGAGGGGGGAGAGGCGGGGGTAATTCCGGAAAAAGGGGGAAAAAGGCAGTGGGGCCT
>BPLS01000382.1:130044-164236 GCA_019656275.1 Rhododendron kiyosumense | reverse complement strand
TTGGCACAGTCCATTTAATACATCGAGGAGGGAGGATGAAAAAATAAATAAGCTAGGCATGTGGCGAGCTGCAAACTGTAATACAATATGCTCTAATTAATCCGAGCCGTCAATGCATAAATGTGAATTTTTGCTCGGTTATTAACTTCAGAGTCTAAACATTAGTCGGTGCGCGCTCAAACTGACTCGGAAAACTCAATTTCAAAGTAAAGATCAAGAGTAATAAGGCTGCCTTCTTTTAAACTTAACTTAAATCTGAAAATTTTGTTCTTATTTAATTTTTTTTTGCATTTATTAATTTTGCGCCAAACTTCTGATGATTATTGATTCGACGAGACAAATTAGAAAAGTAAATATTTTTCATTTTTACCCAAGTATTTTGATAAATAACAAATTTTTAGCACAAAAAGCGATTTTTTTTGCTAAAAAATAGTTATTTCTCAAAATATTTGAGAAACAGTAAAAAAAATTTACTTCTCCAATTCCTCTTATTGAGACGAATCAATAGTCGTTAAAAGTTTAACACAAAATTATCAAATGCAAAAAAAAAAAATCAAAGAAAAACAAAATTCTCAAATTTAAGTTAAGTTCATAAGAACGCATCCTAAACATCATTTTCCATGAAGTCGTCGTAGGCCCCGTTCTGGAAACCTTCTTAAAAAATAAGTACTTATTTTGCCACTTCTCATTTAAAAATAAGAAGGGTCATTCCACAAAATTCAAACAAAAAGTTCCTTTCACATTTTCAAACTCAAAAATAATGTAAATGACACCGTATTAAAAATCTCAATGAGATCTATCAAACAAGATCCTTAGTGATAGGAATATTATTTGCGTAAACACATGATTTTTTAGCTTGAAGTTGCTTTATATAAAAAATAAGACCGTTGCTATGATAATGGGCGCCGGAGAGGGAAATCGTACCGGCAGCCACGCCGGGCCGTTTCCAGCCACCAGACGGCCGATCCAAGCCGTCCAAAAATTCTATAAAAAAAAACCGAGGGGGCCTTGGCTGGAATCAACGGCATCCGAGATGTGTAGGGTGCTTGATCGGAGCACCCATTTTCCGTGTATATATGATGGCATCCGAGGTGTGTAGGGTGCTTGATCCGAGCACCCATTTTCCATGTATATATGATGATTCATATATACACGGAAAATGGGTGCTCGGATCAAGCACCCTACACACCTCGGATGCCATTGATTCCCGCGTGGGGCCCCCTTGGTTTTTTTTTATAGAATTTTTGGATGGCTCTGATCGGCCGTCCAGTGGCCGGAGACGGCCTGGCGCGGCCGTCGGTACGATTTTCCTCTCCGGCGCCCATTGGTACCTATATAAATTCTGAAAAATAAGCACCTCCTTCTTATTTTTGGAAAACAAGCCTTCTTATTCAACAAAAAATAAATTCTTATTTGGTTTCTGAAACCCAGCCGTAGTACACTACGTGAACATATACTATTCTAGCTAGGTCTTAGTAGTAATAATTTACAATGCACTTTATTTTAAAGTTTAGTACGTACCCCACCTAATCCAACAACAATGTCTCGAGCACTTGAATTAAATTCGAACCGGTAATTGAAGGATTGGATGATCCTCATTTGGATGGTCTCGTTCCGTTCAAATTAAGAACCGAAGAGGATCCAATTTCTTTTCGAGTCAAGTTTTTCTCCTAAATCCTTAGGTTGCGTTCATGTAAATTTACAAGTCTGAAACTTATTTCGGTAATTTTTTTTTTTACTTTCCGTAATTTTTGATTTAGCTTTTCGTCGTAAGTTTTGGGATTAATAAATCGTCTCGAAAAAACGAATCGAAAAAGTATAAACAAATGGACCGATATTGAAAAAATTTAGATAAGATAGCATTTTAGACAAATAAGACAATTGTTTGATATTTTTTGGCTGTTGATTTTGCCACTTCATTTTTTGTTAACGCCACTCCCTTGCAAGTGTATTAACAAAAATACACTTGCAGGGAAGTGGCATTAACAAAAAAGAGAATGACAAATTTTGAGTTTTTTTGTGCTGAGTTTTTTTTGTGTTTTCGGTCATAATTTTGTATTTTTTAGATTCCTCTCATCGAGACGAATGATTAATACAGAAAATATCACTTGAATCTAACAAAAATTAAATAAAACAATAAAACGCACAAAACAAAGAAAATAATTAAATTTAAAAGAACGAGGCCATTCTCATAACATTCTACGGATGAAACGATTTTCAAATAAAAAATGAGACTGCGGATCAAAAATAAATAAAAAATGAGACTCAAAATGAATTTGACATGCGTATTTTTATTTTGCCCTGACAAGGCCAAGGGGTTCACATTTTGTGATATAGGAATTAACCCAGTTCCACTTACTCAAATAAGTACTTAAAAAATAATGACCTATTTTTAAGTTTTAAAATAATGAACTTACAAAAATAAATTTTTAATTTTTTTTTGCAGGATCAAATAAGATTCATATTGTATATTTTTTTAATTAAGTAAGTCTACTATTTTTAAGCTTGGAAATTATAAATAAGTATTGATTTTTTAAAAATCAAAACTAGAACGAGATTAGTTGTTTGATTTTTTTAAAGGTCTTAAGTTCAAAACCTCACAAGTAGTATTCATTTCTAATTTTCTATGGGGTCAATCCATAGAGAAGTTTGCCTGGATTCTGAATGAACCCTTAGGCTCTGTTTGGAACCTAAGGAAAATGGGAAGAAAAGTTTACCATTCACTGCACTTAAAATTTTTATTTTCTTCACTCTTTCTCTTCAAACCAAACAATGGAAAAAAAAAATTTTAATTTTCCTTTCTTTTCCTTTCCTTCCCATAGGTTCTAAACAGAGCCTTAATTAATGAACAATTAGTCGCCCCAAAAACTAATTAATCGACCTTCTTGTAGAAAGGACCTTGACATCTTAACTAATGCAACAATTATTTGGCACAGTCCATTTAATACATCGAGGAGGGAGGATGAAAAAATAAGTAAGCTAAGCATGTGGCGAGCTGCACACTAATACAATATGCTCTAATTAATCTGAGCCGTTAATGTTAATGTATACATGGGATTTTTTGCGCAATCGTTAACGTCAGAGCCTAAAAATTAGTCGGTGTGTGCTTAAACTGACTCGGAAACTCAATTTCAAAGTAAAGATAATAAGGTTGCGTTCTTATGAACTTAACTTAAATCTGAAAATTTTGTTCTTATTTGATTTTTTTTTCGCATTTGTTAGTTTTGCGCCAAATTTTGACGGCTATTTGTTCGATGAGACGAATCAGAAAAGTAAATATTTTTCACTTTTATCCAAATATTTTGGGAAATAACAAATTTTTAGCACAAAAAGTGACTTTTTTCGTTAAAAAAAGGTTATTCGTTAAAAAAAAGTTATTTCTTAAAATATTTGGATAAAAGTAAAAAAAATTTACTTTTCCAATTTTTCTTTGTTGAGACGAATCAATAGTCATCAAAAATTTGACTCAAAATTAACAAATACAAAAAAAAAATTTATTTTCAAATTTAAGTTAAGTTCATAAGAATGCAGCCTAAACATCATTTTCCATGAAGCAGTCGTGGTACATTACGTGAACATATACTATTCTAGCTAGGTCTTAGTAGTAATAATTTACAATGCACTTTAATTTAAAGTTTAGTACGTACCCCACCTAATCCAACAACAATGTCTCGTTATTGGCATATGTTTTGACTATAATATTACCCGAAAAACATTTTTTTACGGGCAGAGCCGTGAAAATAATTTACGGCGCTCAATCGCACGCATTCAAATGTGTGTTTGAATGATCTGGATTTTGAAAAAAACTCTTCTAGCAAATAGTTATTTTTTTTTTAAATTCAGACCATTGATTGCCGAACGAATGACTAAGATTGCGCAGAACCGTGAATAAGTTTCTCTCTAATATTATAGTGTGTGCAGTGTTAGTTCCAAACATTGTTGTGCATCTTTATAGGTGACACTGACTCCTCCCTCTCCTTTATTGTAAACACAAAAGTTCAAATTTTCAAACAGAGTCTGATGTACCATGCATGTGAATATCGTTATACATTCAGGATACCGACATACATCAAATTATTCCGAACATATATATGCATGCACCAAATTGGTATCCAGGTGCGCATGTCCCTAACGCTACAGGTGTTTTCGAAAAACTGCATGTTACTACTGGTCAGAAATTTTTATGCGAAAACGAAGCGTTGAGTGAAAATTTAGAATTATTGTGATGTAGACATGTGGTTCGTTCCTATGGGGGGGAATTGACACGACATGCATTTAGACAGATCAAATGTCGAGGAGGAGGACTACTTGGTAATTGCTATGACTATTCACCTCTTTGGCCAAACCCTCGGAAGAAATAGTATCTGTACTGTCCTCTGTCCAATGTGTCCATTCTCTTACAGTCTTATGAGCCTTCACTTCTTATCATGGACGCTAACCCGATTTGGAACCGGAGTAGAATTCATTTACCTACCTAAATCTCTCATTTCAGCGATCACAATCTGCAAGGCACTGCTTCCAAAAGTTGTCGGACTATATGGCAGATGAGGCAGAGGAGGGTCGGCGGATGGTGGTTTGGGGAGGAGGAGGATAGGGTTGAATGGAGAACAAGAGAAAACTTTCAAGATCTAAGATTGGAAGATGAAAAAACTCTACGATGGGGAAAAATCTCTCCCCTCTCATCACCCATTGGGGTGTAAAACCTAGGGGTGTGCAAAAAAACCGAGACCCGAACAACCCGACCCGACCCGAATGGTTTCGGGCGGGTCCGAACATGGGGTTCGGTGGGGTACGGGTTGAATTTCCCAAAAAAATCAGTCTTCGGTTCGGGGCTCGGGGTGCTTTTTTTCGAACCCGACCCGACCAAACCCGACCAAAAGAAGAACAAAATGTATAGATTACTTCGGTTTTGGTCGGACCCGACCCGACCCGACAAAAAATCGGCCACACGGACGGATATATACCATTGTTCGGTTCGGGTTCAGGTTATTTTTTTACCTTACCCGACATGGTCGGGTCGGGTCGGGTGGCGGGCCATACCCGACCCGTGCACACCCCTAGTAAAACCCTTGGGTGGAGGCCCTGGAGGGAAGGAGGAAGATGGGGGCGGCTTCTTTAGGATTAGAGAGGGGAGAGAGCAGAGGGTTGCTGTTCATCTATCCGATTTTCGGTCTATACAATTTTTTTTTTAAACAGCAAATTCAAATAGTAATCTCGTATATACGAAATTAGAATAGTAATTTGGCTCCTTCAAAATTTGAAACTTTCTAGTTTGACCCTGCAAATATCAAAAGTTAGCTTCTCTAAATCTAAACAATTTTGTTGATGATGCAGAGAGCCCAACTAAAGTACAATCGTTTTGAACGTGTATGTTCTACTGTTTTACTCCACGTGACACAAGACATTGCCGTCACGACTCACAACTAGGTATCTGTTCTATAATCGTGTTGATTAGTAACGTCCAATTTGTATTAATTTCATTGCATTGCTGATTTGTTCAACTATGCCCTGCAAAAAGGAGGGATTCAAATCACATGAATGAACCCCAAGTAGGCTAATAGCACGCAACCATTATTCTACACAAAAAATTTAATTCTATAATACCATGTTTACTAGTTTATAATATTTTAGGTAATTTTGAAAAACATGGTATTATAGAATTAATCAAGATTTATTAAACAAGATTTATATAGTATATATAAATTTTATTACCAATTTCAAAATATAAATTTTTAATCCAATTAAAATAAAATGATGAACTATTAAATTGTGACGGATAAAGAAATTACCTTAACGGATCACGCCATCTTTTAGCCCTTTTTGGCATAAAATCACCATTGCTTCAAATGTGCAATTACAGTGTGACATGTAATTCTGACAAAGACATGTTCTATGGTTGCAAGTATAGAGATGACTGTAATTTCATTTATCCACATAAAAAACTATGTGGATTTTTTTTACTATTAGTAGAGAGCACATTAAAGAATCCCGTTAAACGATAAATTATATTCGATCATCAAATATTACCGGTATCTCCTTAAGTTTTTTTCATTGATTTTATAATTTTTTTTTATAAAAAATACCTACACAAATATTACCATTTTGGGCATATTGAAATTTTCAACTATTCCAACCCCACCTCAAACCGGATTTAATTCCGGTCGGAATTGTTCTTCAAAATATTTACCCCGAACCGAAACGATTTTTTAGAATCTTATCTCAAACCCACCAAATTCGAACCGAAATCACCTCTAATTTTTTTTTAATCCTCAATCACCCCTAGTTTGAAAAGGCTGGAGGGCAAGTATTACTGTGGCAGATAACGATTGAAGAGCCAATGTAAACTTTCATGACAGTTAAAAGTAGACAAGACAATAACGGTACCGATTAATTGTGAGGCCAACTTCAATCAATCATTCCGTTTAGTTTAACATTTTGAAAGTTACTTTTAACTCTCGGTACAATTTTCAATAAATCTTTTTCTTTATCTCGGTACAATTTTCAATAAATCTTTTTCTTTATCTCTTTCCACTCATTATCACTCCAACTCTCAAAATAACTTCATAAAATGTAAACCAAACAAAGTCTTTACTTCCAATAATTTGAAAATTTTGGTAGCTCATTTGGATAGATATAAGTGCTTGATTCAATTGTACAATGTTAATTTCAGAATTCAACATCCTAAATTGTGAAATTAAAAGTGAACGTTGAATCAAGTATTTATATACGTTCAGTGGAGCTAAAATTTTACAAGGGTAATAAGAAAAAATTGACAAAATAATAAATGGATTTGAACATTTGCGTGGAAGTCGTGAGACCTGAAGAGAGCCCCACAATTCATCAATACCCTTCTTGTCGGTACCCAAAGTCGTATGTCTTCTTCTTCTCTCTTTTTTTCCGGAAATAGTCTGGTACCTTTACGCTTTTCACTCGCTCAATCGTTTTCTAGTAGTTGTGTAACCGGAAAACTCACCTTATTCAATTATTGGCACCATTTGCATTTACTATTCACAGTTAAAAAGCCAAAAGTCTGCGCCTACTGCTCAATATTTCACGACTCATCCCATCGCTTTCAATCACACCGTATATAGATTGCCGAGACGGACGGTGAGACGTTGAACGGTGGACGTAGTACCGCGCTTGCCTATCTCGACTGCATTTCTATTTGGAGACATCTCATGTTTAATTTGGGTTTTCACTTAATTCATCATCATAATTACTGTGGCCCAAATAAAACCGCTCGTAGTAAATTGCAGTATCAGCAAGGCCGGCCAGAGGATAAGTCCCGTAAGTCGGTCAGGTCAGGCAATCCCCCGGCAAGGGAGGAAAAAAAAAAATTAGAAATCCAGTAAAAAAATATATTTAGAGGCAACCAAGCGGAAAGTTAGGTTTGGGCAACCCAAATGTCGGGCCCGGCACTGTATCAGATGTCTTCGCTAGGCTCAAAAAGTCTCCACCATATCTCCTGATTTCTAACACCTCTCGACTTATTAGCTGAGAACGATTGAACAATTCAAGAGTATACCTTATTCGAGTATAGTTGAAGGTGTTTCTTGCGTTTACGTTAATTACAATTGTTTTAATCTCATTATCGACGGAACAATGTTATATGATTGAACAGTACTCTACTGATCATCTCACCCTGGAGAAAGAGAGGAAAAACATACCTTGATATTTGTTGGATGAAATTCGTTGAGTGTAGTTATGGACACCTAGTAGTCACCGGCCAAGAGATACAACTCAATGGAATGACACTATACAACGATCATCATTTATTGATTGCGTCTCTTCTTTTCAACCTAGTGGGTCATGTCACACAACGTGTGTCTAGATTGAGTTTGAACCTTCTCCAGAGCGTTGTTTCATCGCTTTGGCGTGATATGGTTTTCGTCAGAGTGCGTTCATTTTGTTTACGTGTGCCGGATGAATGCTTTCTAGTTTCTTCTAAGAAAATGCAATTTCCTTCCTTTTACCCAATCATTGAAAAAAAATGTTTACTTTGACATTGAAAAAAATTAAAGTCAACTTGCATTTTTTGTTGCTAGAAGATGTGGAAAATGAGGTGGTTGGCAGGTTTCATCTCGTCTAGATTGGGCTGGGTTGATCACATTGGGCTCCCACCCTTTACCTAACCGGGTCAGTTTTTGCATCTCCCTCCAGAACCCAGCCCAACGAGCCCGCAAAGCCTGCTACCTTTTGAAAGTGCAGGTATGATACCATGTCACCAAACCGGAGAGTATTACCTCGTCACATTACACCACTATCTGTAGGACACCCCCATTGCACTTACATCGGAACCGAAGCTAAGGTCCAACTATGCGTGGGTGGTGTTAGAAATATGTTTAGTCCTTATGAAGACTTCAAGCCCGGACCTTGTCTAGTCAAGTCCAAGTTCTTAACTACTTGACCAACACCACCTTGGTTAGCTTTTCGAGTTTTAACTTTTAACCTTTTACTAAAAAGGTTAAGTAAAAATAGTTAACAGTTTAGCATGTCTTCGTAATGTAAACATAAAAATTGAACAATTTCCCAATTAATATGTGTCATCCATTTGATTTTTTTTGTGTTATCCATTTTAATTTATGAAGAAATGATACAAAATAAGGTACCACATGCCAATGCTTCTTTCTTTCTAACTTATGACATTATTGGCAACTTATATAGTCGATATGCTCGTAAACTGATCGGGACATTTAGGCTTCGTTTGTTTGGACGTAAAATTTTTTAATGTTTGGTTGTGTAAAAAATGAGGAAAATATTTTACATATAAAACATTTTCAATTAATTGGATAAAAATTATTTACCTTTAACTTCCGTAAGTCATTTTCCGAAATAAACCTGTTGCCTTCTACTGCAATTCTTATTACTCAATTTCCTCGATCGTCAGTCCTAACCCACGTTCTATTATAATATTCTCATACCTCTCCACCGTTTAAACCTCCCTCTCTCTACACTAAATTGCCAATTTCTGGAAAATATTTTTCAAGTGCCAGTCAAATGCCAAAAAATAAAAATTTGAAATTTATTTTCTAAAAAAATATTTTACATGAAAAATATTTTACATCCAAACAAACAGAGCCTTAAATTATCGAAATGCCTATTTGAAATGAATGCCAACTTTTTTCTAGAAGGGGTGGTTTTAGACATTCATAATCAAATCGAATGTGTGGTGACATTTAGTATTGTGGGGCCTGGGCCAGTGGAACATGTTAGTCTGTTTAAATGCTTCCTAACAAGGGAACTTGCTACTTTCGGTCAAATGGAAATTCATTGCTTGCTTGACCTACCAGAGGCCCAATGGTGGTGAAAGCATGTGATCGACTGAGCACAATTTATGTCAATTGTCACCTCTGAATATATACTTTAACATAGGTAAATGTATCCATGTGCATTTTGTACTGGGCTCCCAATCCATATGCTAACCATCTTGGCCCAATTTTATTTCATTTTCCAATGTGCCAGAGTCCAGTTTTATGTGCTTTCCTTCCCCCCTTTTCTCTTTCTTTCTTCAGAATCTTAAAACGTAGTACACTTAGGGCATGTTTGGATGGAGTATTGTAAAGGGGTATTGTGTTATCCCCCTTATAACACCTAGGACCCACCTTAATACCCTGTTTGGGATTCCAAAAGGGAGGGGGTATTGTCTTTACCCTGGATTCCATTGCACCAGCTAACACCGGCTGAGGGGTGTTAGCTATGGGCGACCCTCGACCAGTTGTTATGGAATACCCCCAAATTCCCTCTTTTTTGGACGAATCTACCCCTCCTAATCCCCCTTTCCCACCCTGATGAGGTACCCAATTCCTCCACTGCTACTGCTCTTCGCCGCCGTGACTCGCCTCTGCCACTGTCAAAAAACCTGAGGGAGTAGGAACCCTGCAAATCGCAGAAAAGAGGGGAGAGAATTGGTGGAGAAGAGAGTGAGGAGAGGACCCGCGCGCGAGAAAGAGAGAAATAGGTGGTCGGAGATGATGAGAGAGAGGTTCTCCGATGAGTATTGCAGAGAGAGAGAGACGAAAGCGAAGACGACATTAACGATGCACTGTTGTTATATGGGGGAACAATTATTTGATGTGGGGAGATGCACGGGGAGCACATGATGTGCTTTGGAATGAAGGGCTAGGAATTAAAAATGCATAGTTAAGTCATATTTTTTAAAAAATAAGCATGGATTAAAAAAAACCATAATAAAAAACGAATTTTATCAAATTATAACTGACTTTTTTATTTCCTAATATTATTAAATGAGTAAATTTGTTTGTCAAATTAAATATTACAGCTTAAAAGTGTGAAATATTAATTATATTTTAAATTATATATATAACATAATACATAATTAAATTTGGAACTGCACAAGGGCAAAAGGGTCATTTGTCAACTTTTTATATCATCCACCCTTCCTTATACTCTCTATTAATCCTTCATCCAAACAACCTACTATTTAATACCCCCACCATAAACATCACATCAATGTGGGCCATCCCTTATTAACTAATACCCCCTACTATCCAATCCCCCCTTCTTACATAACACCTCCAAACCTAATCCGGCATCCAAACGAGCCCTTAACCAACAATCAGGGGTTTGTTTCAGGCGAAGGTTGAGGTTCGAGTCTACATAATTTTTTTTATTAGAAAATTAAAACTAAACGTGCCTCTAAGGCTCTAACACACAATGAAATTTTAGGTTCAGTCAAGATGTAAGTGCCGTCGAACTTCTAAAAGCTGTAAATGAGTCGAGTTGAATTTTATAGTGTTCAAATTTGACTTGTCGAAAGATTGAGCTTGGCTTGTTTATAAATGAATTGAGCCTGACTAATTACCTTAATAACCCTCTTTCAAAAAGTCATACCCATAAAATGAGCCTGGCCGAGCCGAGCTATTGAGTTTTGAGTTCAACTCGTTTAGTAAACAAGCCTAAAACTCGAGTCGATCCATGAGCTACTAGAGCTCAGTTCAGTTTGGGATTTGTAGACTCAACTGCTCTCTCTCTCTGCACGTGGTCCCCAATAAATTTTCTTTCCATTTACTACTCTTATTCTCTAGTATCTCTTCACTCGTTTGCCACTCTAAACCCAATTGGGAGTGCAGGGGTGTTTGGCCGATCTGGGTCATCTATGCTCGGCAATGAATATCTCAGATTGCATCTAAGCCGAAACAAATCTCAATCATTCATTGTTGTTCAACTGTGATGTCATCTGAGCCGTCCATTGTTGAGCATGAACAGCCCGGATCTACGCAACACAAGGTGTTTCCCAAGGGACGGCACGCACTCCGAAATTCAAACCCACCTCCGTAGTAGTGGTATGATGTAAACGAGGCAAATACGAACGCCTGCACTTCCATTTTCAACACCAAAACACAACACGATAGAGTGCAGTCTGCAAATGGCGGAATCGCAAACGAACGATCAGTTGTCTACGTTCCTGAAATCGGGCATTTACCGGTTCGAGAGCTCCAACGCACTGTTCATCGATCCGGTCCGAATCCTCAACCGGTCTTACACTCGGTTTAGGGTTTCACCTTCCACGTACTACTCCCGCTTCTTCGAATCCATTGGCGCCAAAGATGAACCCGCTGCGACTTCCACAGGCTCCAGAAAACGCAAACGGAAGCAGAAAGAGAAGAAACCTCACACTCTCAATGAGAGAGAACAAATCGCCGATCAACGCCATCAAGTATAGCTATACAACTTCCGTTATACACGTATATATATACGTGTTTTATATATGTATAGAAGCACTTAGTTAGGGCTGATAAGCGAACCAAACGTTTGGTTTGAAAACTTAAGGAGGTTAAATTGGTTTAAGCTTGGCTTTTGGTTATGAGGCGAGCTGAACTTAAACAGGCTTCAAGGGCGTGTTTGATAACCCTCTTGGAGGGAGGGATTGGGATTGAGAAGGTGATAGGACTGTTAATCCTTTGTTTGGTTGGCATTTGTGGAGGGGGATTAGTTATCCCATGGGATTGTTAATCCCCAAAATGGGGTATTAGCAATACCATGGGGGATGTTACTACGAATCCCATCCTCATGGGATTGAGCAAGACCAGTTAAAAACCCACCTTAATCCCAATCTTAATCTTAGCCCAAACAAACATGATATTTACAGTCTCATCTCATTCTCAATACCAATCCTAATCCTGTGCAAAACAAACATGATTAAATGATTCATACCCTCATTAATAATCCCACCTCATTCTCAATCCCAATCCTAATCTCACTTCATTACGAATTCCCCAAAATGAAATCTGCAATCAAACACGCCTCTTGAGTAATACTAACAAAGTTCAAAAAAGTGTTCAAACTTTTTCTATTTAGGTAACAAACCGATTCTCAACGAGCAAATACGAGCTCGAACTCGAGCTATTTGGTTCGTTTATTGGCTCTACACATGTTGTGTGTCATGTATATGTACATGTTTGCTGTTAGGTTGAAGTTCGATATGTTTTAATCTGTGTAGAAGCTCAACCGAGAATGTGCTACTAAATTTGTAGTTTTAAGTTTATGGGATTTATGTTAAAATGGTGGAATGATATGTAAGTGGTGAAATCATGTTTTAGTTGGTGTAAATTTTGTCTAGAACCTGGAAATTGGTGAATAAATATCTAAGCGGAAGTTACGAAAGTTGAGTAATTGTTTCAAAAGCAGTATTTAATGATTTCAATTGCTGGAATGGTTGCTGAAACTCATGTTGCTGGAAGTTTGTTTTAATACATGTGAAATAAAGTGCTTAATTAGTCTAGTTTAGGTGGGAAACGGTAGAATTGATAAAAGTTACTGATTTAGTTGTTTTCTTGATGAAGAGAAAGTTCTACAAGGCTTAGAAATCAAGTCCTGAGTGATTTGGAGTTTATCTTGGACGTTTTTTTTTATCCATTTCTCTCATGTTAATATTTTAGGTTTATGATTCTCTGGTATCATGGTATGTGTTTATTTTAGGTTTAAGGAGGAGAGTAGGAGATGTTCCGTAGGAACTAAACTTGGTTATGGTTGTGATGGAGTTAAGTTTACGTGCTCTGAGTTAACTGGCCCGACAAACTCTTGCAGTTTTGAACTGACAGTAACTCCATACAAAAGGTATCCAGTAGAGACGCCTTTTAGTGGATGTAAGACATGAATTTTTTTAGGTAGATTCCGTTGACAAGTGTCTTTAGGCATGGGTAATTTGCTTAGTATATCTATGGTCAGTGTATTAAGGGCATGAAGCCTGGCCAGGCTTACTGTTCAACAAGCGTGTGTTGCGAAACCACCTTTGTTTGCTTTTCCTTTCCTCTCCTCCCATGCTTGTAATAGATATGTTTCACAGAGTGGTAGCCCTTGCTGTACATTGTTGCGCAGGGCATCACCAATGTTTTCTGTTGTATTCTTTGTCGTCAATAGTGCAATAACCATGACAACCATGGACGTAGCCTGCATTGCTGAGCCGCATAATTCTTACGTTTGTGTGCGTTCCTTTTCTTTATTTATCTGTTTGTCCTATATATCTTGTGGAGTTCCGCAAATTCATAATTGTGAGTATATGCAAACATGGTATGTTGAAAAGTTAGTTATGTAATTTTTTTTGCAGGAGGCAAAGCCTTTGTTATTGAAGGCACATGAGGCTTTGCTTGAAGCTACTGATTTACTAGCGGTTATCAGAAACTTGAGGAGTGAGAGATGTTCTTCAGAGGGCTGTCAAGACTTGTTCTTGCCAAGCGTTGAGCAGTCTTTTGTTGAGCTCGCCAGTGTTTGGCAAGCTCCGTTGTATGAGATAACTCTTAATTTCCCTCTGTACAGAGAGCCCACCGAAGGTGGAGGTTCATTTGTGGTCCTTTTGTTTTCAAAATAATATCTAATTTTCTGTACTTCGGTTTTCTTTTGTCTTTGGGTTAAAGCCAATACTATTGAGTCTAAATAGGTTATCGTTGGGTTTTGTTTTCCTGTGCATTAACAGCACGTTTGGTGCGAGTGATTTGATGAGAAACGGAAACATTGAGCAACAATGATTAGATTCTGAAATTACGCTAGTTTTTTTTTTTTTTGAGAAGTACGCTAGGTTGACTTATGCACGCATGTTGCGTGTGCCATGGTGCTATCGAACATTGCAAGTGAATTTGGTGTGTGGTGCCTAAAAGAATTGAGATAGTTGAAATGTACTGGCTTTCACTGGTTTCAAAAATAAAATCAAGGTTAGCGAATATAATAATTGAGATGGCAGGAGAACAAATAATATTAAGCAGAAACTATCTAGCAAATATTGTACTTCTGTATTAATCAGTGGGACATTTAGTGTTTAGGTCCAATCACACTTGGGTCTTCCCTTGAAGTGAAAAATATCTCTTGTTTGGTATTCTATCACTTTCCCTGGTCTAACTAGAATGCAGTACTCAAAACTTGTTAGACATATGATTATGGTATGACTTATGAGACAAATATACTGTAAACTTGTACAGGGAGTTACTAGCCTTTGACCACTAAAATTTAGGTTTGTGAATTTCGCGTAGCATGTATTTACAATTCAACTGTTCTCTTATGCATTCTCTTATATTTCTGCTCCTAACCACAATGAATTGTGCTTTCCTATTTTTTCTCAGGTTTACCAGTAGTTCACTCCAGTGAACAAAGACTGATTCCAGTGTTTAATAACTTGGTTGTTAATGAGACAAGTAAGGATGTGGAGGCTGAGTTCCTGAACAGCAGATACATAATTCCCAGAAAAAGTAGTTTCTACATGGTACGGTGTTAATCTTTTCCCTTGGCTGAAGTTTGTAGATGATAGAACCCTATGGCTTAAATAGGCCTCTTAGCCCTTTTTTTATCCTCAAGGACCATCAATAATGTTCACATATTTATCTAACTTGTTAGATTTACTTTAAGCTGATTTGTTTCCGATGAAGGATTAGATTGTCACCAATTATGTCTTACATGTTTCTTATGGTTTCTTGGTCTTATCTCATGGAAGTCTGATCTGGGGAAGATTCACGATTTGATTCCTGGTAATTATCACAAATAAACCTTGATTCTGAATCTGGAATTGTTGTTGTGAGCAGTTTCTTCCATCACAGATGCTAAAGCATCAAACGATTCCCCCCATAAATGGCTGTTCATAATGTGTACTTCCTATTGATAACCCATGTAATTAATGTACAATTCATGCCTATAGTGTGTCTATTTTTTGATCAAGTATATATTAACTTTGTGCCTTTGATAGGGTCTAACTGGTTGTTCCCTTGTTGTCCTCACCTTTCTCTTTCTGCACAAAGTTCCTAATATTTCTTTATATTCCACTGTTTCAGAAATGTTTTAAATGTCATTCTTTCTTGCAGCTGAATCTGATTGTGGGTTCAATCTTATATTGGTCGATCCACCATGGGAAAATAGCAGTGCCCGTCAAAAATTGAAGTATGTACTCTCATTCTTGGGCCTTTTTTTTAGCTTTTACAGTGTTTCCAAATTTTATTAGATGGAGTTAGAGTTGCAAAATATATAACTAGTGTTTAGACGAGAAGAGAAGAAGTGGGAAATAGGTTTAGGAACCTAATCAGTTTCTTTGTTCAGTATATGCATTTAATAATAGTTCTACACAAAATCCCCTCCACCTAGGATTGGGCGACCACGGGAATAAAATATTAACACTAGTACATATGACTTCTTACTTCTTTTATGTATAGGGCCTATAGGCTAATCTATGAGATTAGGTATTGCAAAAATGTACCCTAGACATGTCTAGGCAAATGCCCAAAGCCACCTGCATCACTTTTTCTGAATTCTCATATGTCTGGAAGTTGTTAGGTCTGAGAAAGATCGAATTATATTCCTTGGATATTCAGAAAACTTTTCCTGAAAAATATTGAACTTTCTGCAATCACTAATTATTAGAACTGACAAGGCTTCATCCTTGTGTCAGTATATTACTTTTGAAAAAAAAAATTGGCAGCCTCACAATGTTGGATTGGAAGTTATATAAGTTATCATCCTTCTTGATTTGTTTCCAAAATTTTAATTCTTGAGTCTACTGCATCCCTTTTGCTCCTGATGGTACTGTGTTTCAAATTGCTCCTAATTACAGGTATCCAACTTTGCCTAACCGATACTTCTTATCTCTTCCAATTAAGCAACTCACTCATACAGAAGGAGCTCTTCTAGCCTTGTGGGTGACAAATAGGGAGAAATTACGGGGTTTTGTTGAGAAAGAACTATTTCCGTCTTGGGGAGTCAAATACATGGCTACTCTATATTGGTTAAAGGTTGCTTTTTTTTCTTCTTGCATGGTAACGAGTCATTGCAAAACCGTCCATTCTTTACCAAAATTTGATGTAGTTGGGGTTACAGGTGAAAGCTGATTGTATATTAACCAGTGACTTGGATCTCTTTCATCATAGACCGTATGAATGCCTTCTTCTGGGTTACTGTCATGGAGAGGTGAGACAATGAAGTGGTAGACTACCTACCTATGATTTCTGATTGTGATACTGGCTTGTTTTTATGAAGGTTCATTTTAAAAATTTGCTCTCATATTGTTGCAGGCTAGAAATTCTGAATGTGTATCGAGATTTAAACCTATACCCGATAATCAAGTCTTCATTAGTATTCCTGGGGACTACTCTAGGAAGCCCCCAATTGGAGGTATATTTTCCATGCTTTGCCCATCTAGTCCTTAACTTCTGGTTCGGTAATGATACTCATAACATTATCTTGTCTGGCTTCAAAAACATTTTATTGTTTCAAAAGTGGAAGAGGAGAAAAAAAGTGCATGATCTCTAACAAGGACTTTACTTTCAATATTTCATTATTTAGATCTTGGAAAGCACTAAAGTCATTTAGCCAAAATCGTGAAACACTTCTTGCAGTATTGGGGCATTGTCAGTCGGCAAATTTGACCCATCACAAATTCGTATTATGTCGTGTTTATCGATTTCAGAGTTGCTACTGGAGTATGTGCCAGGATCCAAGCCTGCTCGTTGCATTGAACTATTTGCCAGAGAAATGTTAGGCGGATGGACTTCATGGGGGAATGAACCCCTTCATTTCCAAGAGTCGATATATTTTTCAAGGACTGCAAATACATAATACTTTTGAAGGAAACCCCCTTTCGTTGGAGCTACCTTTACGGACCTGGAATCTATGCAGCATTCTTGTGCCAACGTTTACTTCATGTAAGTGGCAAATTTCTCTGTGCCGTTTAGTGATCATTTGGTTGACCCAATAAAATGGGTTAGGTCGTGGTGTATTCATGATATTACGGCTTCAGTAGGAGTGGAGTAGTCGATTGTTCAAGCTTGGTTTAAAAATTTGGCAAATTTGAAAAATATGTTCAAACTTCAAACTTTAGTTTGTTTAAGAGACGACCCGATCTGAAATGAAATGAGCTTTAATCAAGCCGAACAAGCCAAGTAGTAATGTGCTCGAACTTGATTTGAAAGCTTAACGAGTTTCAAAAAATAGCTCAATCTTGATTCGTTTCTTTGGCAACTAATCTTGAACGAGCTCGAACTCAAGTAGCTTGAATGGCTTATTGTGTTACACTGGATATGGTTCATGGTTGTTTATCCAGGAACATGATGATCATGCTTGAAGGGATGAGGCCAATGCTTATACAAATGCACAAAGACACATCACCGATCATACTTGGATATCAGACATTCACAGAAGACGAAAATTAAGCGTTCAGAGTTGCAAATTCCTCCAAAAACATATTCGAAGACTCGATATCTGATTGCTTTTCTTCTTTTTTCTTAAAGGTTCTCTCTACGAATTTTTCTTCTTCTTCTTGGGTCACATCCATCAATTTTTCTTGTCCTAGTGAATCTGATGTTGGTCACTAGAATATGGATTTTTCCCTGGGATAACTTATGGATCAAAGTGAATAGATTACTAATTTGATGTGCAAAACTGCAATATTGCCAACCTAAATTGCAACTTCTGTTGGTCCCCATGAGAAGGATAATGAAATGTTTGAGTTTCACTTGATATTTGGGCCACTGATTGACAACATCTCCATGTGCCTTAGCATAACTTATTTATCAAAGTATCGTCTATATTGGCATATTGCCGGTATGTCCGGTATTTGGACCGTAACAAAATTAGAAGGGTAAGGTGCTGATTTTACACAATGGCCGGTACGAATCGGTATTCACAACCTTGGGTTAACTCAAATTGTTCTGATGCAACTTCTGATTGGTGCCCTGGTTGAGATCATGAATAATCATCATAACCTAAAAGGCTTTGTTTAGTCTCTGATTTGGGGAGGGACTTTACCAAATGGTTGAGAACAGAAAAGAGGAAAAGGAAAAATATACTTCGAAAATCCTTTTCATTTCCTTTGGGCTGCTCAAAATTTCCTCCATTATGCCTAGTTCTAAACACAATCTAAAAGGAATAAAAAATGCGCAGGAGAACAATTTTCGGACATCTTGGTAAATTCAGAAAATACAGCACAAGAGAACTGCTGGGAGGCGCATAGTATTTTGATAAAAATAACACTTTTTGCGCAATTTTTTTCATATTTCTGTGCGTCCGTTAGAGATCTCAATTAATTCTTTAAATTGATGAAAACATTATTCATGAAAGTATTTTTTTTATTTCAAAATTTCAAAACTGTTAATAGAAAAATCCAAAATTTAGGATGGGAAGTTAAGCTGGCATACGTGATTAAATAAACAAAAGTACTGCATACACAACAATCCAAACACAATTTCTCGAGTCTCACATACATATGGGGTCCACACATACTAATGCGTATGGGTCCCACATATATATAAGAGACTGTATTTGGTTTTGTGTTTCTAGCAATATTCAACTAAGATGATTTCTTTTTTACAATATTTTAAGAAAATTGAGCGGTCTAGATCATCTTTGCAGGACCCGAATCAAGCCCTGCAAAAAATCTGTGGATTGCACAGTTGGATTAATAAAGGAACGTCCTGCAAATGTCCGATTGTAAATAATAAAGTAATGATTATTATTAATTATTTTCCCAACACCTCGTCAACAAAGTCGTTGTAGTATAGTGGTAAGTATTCCCGCCTGTCACGCGGGTGACCCGGGTTCGATCCCCGGCAACGGCGATAACCATTCATCATCTTTTTGCGCCGTGCCTTTCCAACCCTGATCGCTGATGTAATACTGAAAGATTCTCTATAAATATTATGGGACTCTCTCTCTCTCTCTCTCTCTCTCTCTCTCTCCTGTGAATCCATCATAATCTCTCGGAACCAACAAAAGGAGGACGGAGAAACATCTTCAATCCAATCCCTCTGTTCCTCTGCGGTTTTTCCTCGAGCAGGTTAATAGCTTCCTTTTTATCTCTCTCTCTGCCCGCAGTTACGCCGATTGTGTACGTCGGAATCTTTAAATTTTTGGTACATGGATGTGGTTACAACTTACATGTTGCTTGTTACCAATTAGTATATCGTAACGTTATTAGTTTGCAGTTCGATTTTTCTAACATGAACTCTTGGCGGAACTAGGATTCGAACTCGGAGGTGGCGGCCGAAAAGGTTCATATAATCCATCCATGGGATGTTCGATGAATTGATCCGCAAACCGAGACTTAGAAAGGAGATATTGTACTCGTTAAAACCAATTTTACTCTTGGTCTAGTAAATTTTGTAGGGTTCTTGTTGGACACATGATAGTTTATGCCTTATGGTTGCATTATGACACCATATGTCATTGTTATGTGATAGTAACGATTGCTCGAGGTTGAATTCTTTCAATTTGTCAAAACATTCAATAATAACTGCAAGAACTACAGATAATTTTCAAGTATTCCTTGCAGAAAATTTTCTTTTTTTAATTGGCTCCCCCGATTGCAAAACTTGGCTCCGCCCCTAGTTCTCTGTGGGAAAGTAGGTTTTCTCATGATGTCTACTGACTCCATCTCTGGGTAGATTACGTCTTTATGCACAAAATAAGTACTTATTTTTTGAACTAAGTGATGTATTGTGAGAGAATGACTTGTTTCGTAAAATAGGAAATAAGTACTTAAAAAATAAGAACCTTAACGGAACGGGGCTAGTTTGAGCTGGAATCAAAGTTATTTGTCATGGTATGCGAGAAAGCAGGTTGGCACGCTTTTGAAGTCATATATACTCCTGTCATAGGCCTTGTCCACACAAATAGTGGAGAACATGGGAAAGCTACAAATGCATACTACTCCTCAAGTTAATGAAGCTTTTTCAGTGCTCTATGAATATCAGATTTTTACGTAGATTTATTTTATGCACAGAGTGACTTGCTCAAGACTTTTGAAGCAAATAAGTAGCTCTAGTTTACTGTCAGATGAATAAACCACCAAGACCTCATACGAGTGTTTCGACTTCTATTTATATAGAACAACTGCCATTTTGTGACTTTTGCCCTATCTATCCCGTCTTTCAGCGGGCTTCCCATAGGGAATTTCATTTAGGAGGCCTACCTTCCATTCTATCATCAGACGTTGACAGTCTTATAGGGCAAAATGGAAATGGCGGTTTCAATTGTTCTGCTTTTGAGAACCTTTTTCCTGTGGCGATTGAAAGGATCAAAGTATTTTTTTGTTTACTGTGTGTCCAGTGTTCATCTTTTTGTCTTTGTACAAAGTATTTTCTCCTTCTTGTGAAATGATTTTGCACTTGGATATTACTTGAAACAAAAGCAGCTCTGTTTGACGCTGATCAATGTTTCCTTTCTGTTCTTTCTTCTTTTTCTTAGGGATAATGATCCGACTATTTAAAGTTAAGGAGAAGCATAGGGAACTTGCTGAAAATGGGAAGACAGCAATCAAGAAGCAAAGTGCAGGAGAATTACGTCTTCATAAAGGTTTTTGCTCTTGTTCCCTTGTTAGTAATAACGTATTCTTTTTGACCTTTACTATAAGGAATATATTTGTTTTAGTAGTTGTATCAGTCCATCCTGAGTTACTGACAAATTTATATCAATACAAGTTGTCCATTTTGGTAGGTTAGGCGGTGTTTAAGCTTGATCGTACTTTGTAGTATTCTATAAGGAAGTAATCTCTTGATCGGCCTTGAGGTGTGGGTATTGTTCCAATTACATTGGACACCGCTTGTTTCATTGTGTTTTGTACGAAGATGACCTTTAATAAGGTTGAAGCTCGAACTTGCATTTCATTGATATAGGATATGGCAGTTTTTATCTCCTGATAATATCATCTGGTATACCACAGAAAATCAGTTCAAATCTTGTAGACTATGGGAAGGCGTAAAAGTTTGTATCTTACCTCTTGTTATTGTCTGATATCGTCTTTTTGATCTTCTTATTTTTCCCGAAGAATCAGAAGTTACTCTTTAGCAGTTTGAATGAAAAGATTCATGAGGTCATAGTACGTTGATGACATTTCTTGTCCATAATGGAACCTATAATTCTCATGGTGTGATCTCAGAAAGTATTCACGTCTTGAGGGACTATTAGTGATGCTAGCCTCATGATCGGGAGTTGCGACCATATATGTACGTATGATATTCGGGTGAGGGTATCGGAGATTTTTTTCAGAATTCTTGCAGAGGGTTTTCCAAGGGCACCCTATTACTATGATGGTAAGGGAAAACTTTGAATGGAGATGATGGAATGTTGACAAGGTTTGCTTTCTTGAACAGTGTATGGGGTAGTCTGTCATATCAGTTTCTTTTAAATCTGCCTGTTGTACTCTAACCTTGTGTTTGCAAGTGCACGAACTTCCAGCTGATGATCTACTTGACCATCATCAGAATTTACCGTTCTTGCCTCAATTCTAAATGAATTTCCTGTTTTTGTTTGTCTCTATCAATCATCTTCTCACACCTAACCACAACTTCATTTCACATAGCTTTTTTTTTTCCTCCTGTAGATATAAGCGAATTACATCTACCGAAAACATGTAGCATATCATTCCCCAATGGCACGGATGATCTGATGAACTTTCAGGTCACCATTCGGCCCCTTGAAGGGTATTATAGGTAAGTAACTCTTTCCAATTATCTTAACTGTTCATCATGTACCAGATAACTAATCACCTTGTTACTATAGGCAAAGCCATAGCTTGGCACAATCTCACAAACCTTTATCTATTTCACTTACTTGACTGAGTTTTTGGATCCTGCTCATTTATGACAAGATTCGGATATGTTCATAGAAATGAGTCTCTTCAAAGTTCAAGTGAACCAAACTATCTTCTTTTTTTTTGGCTGTTCAAAAAAAACTTTTTTATGACACTTCCGCGGTGACGGGAACAAAAACACATTTGAATGTTAATTCTCTATCGTCTCCAGCAGGAAGGCAAATCCAGAGTTCAAAGTATAGCTTTGCCAATCTTGTACAAACTCAAGCCAAATAAATTTGGCATCTCTCTTTTGATGCACTTCACAAAATTGGGCTTGAGCCACATTTTCCCCTAACAATCTCTTTCAGCATTAACATTGTCAAATAGTGGAATTCGGACACTGGCTAAGGATGTGGTTTCGAGAAACCATTGGAGATGCTCTTAGTATTCTTCTTTCTCCATAAGCGTGCCTAACTTTTGTCTTTCGTGGATCTCTACATTCATTTCTGTATTGCCTAATTCTAGAGGTGGCCTCTTTCTGTTTTCATTTAAAGTCTCCCCTATCTATCCTCATGAAGCTCCAAAGGTCAAGTGCAAGACAAAGGTAGACAAAAAACTTGAACTTCCCATTTTTCTTGTCAAATTAATTGTCAAAGTCAATTTGTATTTTCGTCATGTTATTGCAGGTTTACCATCCCAATATTGACATGGAAGGAAATGTTTGCCTCAACGTTCTCCGAGAAGACTGGAAACCTGTCCTAAACATTAACACCATTGTTTACGGCTTGTATCACTTATTCACGGTATTTTCTCGGTCTCTTAATATGATACGGAGTAAGTGATAACCCATTCCATCAAAATAGAATACGATATACTGTCATCCAATAAACTTGTGATATATGGCTCGTACAAAAAAACTTGTGATTTATGGATCATACGAGTCGTATCACCTCTCTACTACTTCTTTTCTTGGTCTTTCTGAGTTATCCATCCCCTGAAATACGTACCCCGTTTTTATGGGTATCACCCATTTATGGTATTTTCTCGGTCTTTGTTTGATGACCCATAATCCTAAAACAAATACTCCCTCCGTCCCATTTTCATTGTCCATTATTACTTTTTCACTTTTTTGTCTCTTGCGTATATCTTTCAATCTATAATATTTTTCATGATTTTGACATCTTTGTATTATAGAACAAATTGAAATCTATCAAATAAGATCCATATTGCATATTTTTGGAGATTCACATTAAAAGATATAAGCAATTGAAAACTGCACGAATATCAAAAAAGGACAATGAAAATAGGACGGAGGGAGTATCATCTATGGCTCGTATCACCTTCTTCTTCTTTTTTTCTTGGCCATGTTATGGAACCCATCTTCCTAAATTCATCATAGTTTATGGCTGGTATCATCGTTTTACCGTATTTTTCTGGTTCGTATGATAACCATATTCCTAAAACACCATTATTTATGGGTTATGGGTCGCGTCGATTTATTGTTGGGGATTTAAAAAAATACTAAAATTTACGAAGTATTATTTTTTGGTAGTCTCATAATAACAAATCACGAAACATTGACATGATTCTGTTTATGGAAAAAAAAAACACATAATTATCGTTGTCTAATCATTGTCTACCCTGTTTACAGCTTGTATAATCCATTTACTTAATCTTCTTGGCTGGGGTGGAGGTAGCTGGCGTTGTACTAGCAACCCCAAGATTTATATATTTTGAAGCAACTATTTATGTCTATTTCAAAGACTATTATATAAATACGAAATTGGCCTAGATAATCGTAAATAAGATTATGTTTTTGATCTTCAATTCAGATAATGAATTACACGTACATGAAAGAAAAAGATTATCCGATAACGAAGTTACATTTTTTTGTGTATCATTCCAATTTTATCGGATGTCTTTTTTTTGACTTATCAAAAAAAAAAAGTTGCATTTTTTTGTCCGTAGAAATTTGTCTTTGTCAAGTCGGCCGCTCCTAAATAATGATCCTGGCCGTGCCCCGGTCTTCTAATCATTAGCCAATTGCAGATCAATGCTTATTTATTTAACTCTCTCTAAATATGCTGGTGACGCTTTAGGAACCCAATCACGAAGATCCACTAAATTCCGAAGCAGCTGAGGTGCTGAGAGATAATCCGAAAATGTTTGAGTCCAATGTGAAAAAAGCAATGGCTGGTGGTGGTTACGTGGGCAACAACAACAACTTCCCTTGATGCATGTAACTCTGAAAGACTTTCATCAGGCCAGGTGCGGAGACAGTGAAGGACCAGGCGGGTCACGTGTTCCCTCCTGAATTCTAATCACCGGCTGCATTTTTTTACACCTAGCACAGATTCATATTTACAACCATCCAATACTAGACGCGTGTATACTAAATGTCTTCCTGGGATAATGTTGTAGTAGTGACAGATGCATTAAGCGTAGTACATAGTACTAGTAATATTATGGAACTCTTGTAACATAGTTACTTTTTAAGATATTCATTATAAATATTTGGTAACACTTAAATACACATAAAAAAAATAGTCGAATAAATCAATTTTGAAAATATTTTACGTGTACTTTTTTATTCTGGCTCCGCCACTGCATCAAGCAAAATCTGGTAATAACACTGATGCTTTGAGCTCTAAATGTTTGTGAGATTGGACGCAAGACTTTCTTTGATGGGGTATTTCTGCAACAAAAAACCTACTCAGGGTACAAATGTGCAATTTCTCGCTAACAAAACACCCCAAAAGCTTCTCGATCGAGTATTTATTTTATAGGTATATATTAACAAACTGTAACGGTCCACATAGTCTCGAACATCGGGGGAAAAATAAAAAAACATAATCTCGAACATAAATTGTTCAGATACGTGCTACATTTGTAGATATATAATAAAAAGAGAGATGAGTCGGGTGACTATGACGACGTAAAAAGATCCTCTCATTTGGTTCTCATATAATAAGAGAGATAAAAATATGACGTTCTATTTCAAATATTTATGTGGTCCATTGTTGCAAATTCAAGTGGATAAATTATTCGTGTGGGAATCAGGATTATTGAATATGAGGAAGTGTCCCAATCAAATTATATTTTTCCGATTGCCTCGAACATGGATTGACTTAGAGTAACCTAATGAGGTATCATTGTGAGTTTATTTTGCCTCTCGTGTGAGGCTCCGGTTTGCTTCATGTGAGCATCACACGACACGAGAGGAGAGGATATGTGAGTACCGGGCCTTGACCAGCACCCACTGGATTGCCATTTGTGTAGGTGAAATTTAGGAGAATCAAATCTCTTCCCAAATTTATTTAGTGTAATAAACTTTGCTATTTTTTTAGGGAAAAATTAGCCATAAGGACGGTAAAACGAGCTTGGCTCCAGAACAAAGCGAATGAACCGTTGCCTTAGGCACACATTTTCTGAAGCCTCCAAACTTCTAAACTATTTATTTGTATTAGCTAGTGTAATATGTTTCTTGATTAAAAAAAAACATGTATATGTAAAAAAGTAGACGTGACTACTTAACAAAATCGATGTCAAAAAAATATTGAGTAGATTTGCTGATCACCGGTAAATTGAAAATGACAGGTTATGAAATTAGATTTTTCAAAAGGTAAAAGAAATGAATTATAAACTAAGAGATTTTCTTGATAAAAAATAAAATAAATAACTAATGTCAAAAGTCCCTTCCTGGATTATCACATTCCAGCATCACCTTTGATCTCCTAAAATAGCCTTTAAGTGAGGCTTTCAATACTTAGCAAACTATCTGTTCAATTATGTCTCTACTTGGCTCTATGAACATGAAATAATTTTAAGGAGCCAATTTCATTCTGCTAAGGGTTCTTTAAAAATAAGTATTTATCTGCAATTTTCAAGCTTAAAAAAATGGACTTATTGAAATAATTTTCATAACATGTCCTTTTCTTTTTGGCATAATGATTTCTACTTTTAAAAAAAAATTATTTTCCTCTAAATAGTTGATGGTTAGTTTAGTCTATTGGAGCACACATGCTCCTAAATTAGCAATTTCTTAGGATTCAAAATTGTTTTATGTGTGGGAAAGGGATCCTCTTGCATCTTGGTTTTGAATTGGACGGTGCTTTTTTATGCCCTTTTGCGGGCTTTTTTTGGGCTCACCTTGATGATTGAAAGAGTTCGTTTTTTAGAACTCGTCAAAAACATCAATCAGACCAAAATACACCTTAACTAAATATCGTTTAATATGATTTCAGAACTCATTTATATAATGACTTGCTCTACTATAAATTAAAGATGGCATCTTATCAAATGATATTTTCTTGAGTTTTCAACTAGGAATTCTTCAACAATAGGAAAAAAATGTCAAAAGTTCCATTTTGAATCGTCACTTTAGATCTCCAACCGTCTTAAGCCGGCCGTGGGGCGCAAATTTACATAGTATTTAAGCAAACAACAATCTTGTGATCTGTGCGTGTGACTGTGTGGACCCCAAGTGTATACGAGCGTGCATATAAATTGTTGGAGTAGTTATGCGACTAGGAGCCATGTTGTGCATTGAAGCACACCATGTGTGGTTGTGTGCTCTTTACGTACCCGCGTTTTTTTTAATCGAATCGTTCATTTTGTTCATCTCGTCAAGCAAGTCACTCTAAAAAAAGTTTAGACCAATCGAACATTTGTGGCCATATGAGCAGATTGCATTTACCTTGCAGTTTACTCGCAGAAATTCATTCTAGATACTCTTTTTTTGTGTGTAGTTAGATCACATAGCTTCCGTTCTTCAATTAACCTGAATTTTTTCATGAGTTATCTACTTGACTAGACAAAAGCAAAAAACGGCTCGAATCAAATAAATAGACCCGGATGGGTCAAACTAGGGACGCACAACGCGCACGCTGTGTCTAAGTGCGCAACACACACTCTAAACCTCTCTACTACACATTAATGTAGAATCACATCAATATGTGGTGATAGAATGATCCAAAATATCACATGACATTGTTGTCAGTCACAATGGCATCGTTAATGGTCACATGGTCACATCAATGTGTGGTTGTAGAAGGGTCGGCCATGGAGCATTGAGTAATTTAAAAAAGGATTCAAAACACATTAACGATTAAAAATTGTTCATTTTGTAGAACTCGTCGAGTTGATATTTCACATAAACAATTACTAGTATGATCAAATATCAATCAATACATCATATTATAAACAGTTTGTACAAGAAAGCTAGGACGACAAAAAGTATGTACAAATTTTTTTTTTTCATGTCCTTATTCACGTTCAATCAAACTGGTTTCTTACATGGAATACAAACCCAATGAGTTTTGCGAAATGAACGATTGTAATTAGTCTTGAGCCTACAAAAGCCAAACTAAATCAGACAGTCTTATTCGTTTTGGGGTTTCAAAACCTTAGGGCACGATTTGTAATAAATTTTCTCTATCTAAATCTCTGAACTTATTACTCTAAAAAATCTCTTCCAAAACTCAAACCGAACGGGGCTGTGTGACGTTGTTACCGGTCACATTAATGTGCAGTGGTACAAGGGTCGGCCATAGAGCACCGAATAATTTCCCGAATTTTTGTGTCCATCTTTTAGACTTTTGTTTTTATTTATTTAAGACAATCCCAACAACAATGACGAGCTTTATCTGTCAAAAGCATACACAGCAGAGAGAGAGAGAGAGAGAGAGAGAGAGAGAGAGAGAGACAAAGACAGAGAGATTCTTCTATGCTTCCATCCCCAGTAGCGTATTCCTCGTGAGCACTTTCCCATCCCACGGACAGAGAGAGTGTGTGCTGTTAGAGAGAGAAAGAGGAGAGAGAGATGATGTGGGAGGGGGGATCAGGCGGAGAAGGCGGAGGAGAGGTGGAAGGAGGAGGAGGTGGTCGGAGGAAGCCGTCGTGGAGAGAGAGAGAGAACAATCGGAGGAGAGAGAGGAGGAGGAGAGCCATCGCCGCCAAGATATACGCCGGGCTCAGGGCCCAGGGCGACTACGACTTGCCCAAGCACTGCGACAACAATGAGGTCTTGAAAGCCCTCTGTCTTGAAGCCGGCTGGACCGTCGAGTCCGACGGCACCACCTATCGCAAGGTCTCTCTCTCTCTCTCTCTCTCTCTCTTAAATTATTGTTTTTTTTCGGTAAGTTTAATTCGTTGGAAACGAAACCAACTACAGGTGGGGCATGCGCAGAAAACAGAAACTCCAAAAATAAATCTAGAAACCACCCATTTATATATATCTCTCTTTTTTGGGTAAGTTTAATTCATTTAGACTTATCAAAAAAAAAAAGTTCAATTCGTTTAGACCGAGACCAATTACAGGTGCCTGAAAACAGAAACACCAAAAATAAATCAAGAAACCACTTATGTATATTTAAAATTAATATATGTATCTATGTGTGCACAATTTTCTGTAGTTATTCGGAGTTTATGTGGGATTTGTGATGTATAATTATGGGCTATGGGTGTTGATTTGTTATTCAGATCTACAGATCTGGACTGGAGATTTGAATATGGACTTTGAAATTGGGGTTTCTTGATCTTATGTTTGAGAATCGCTGTTTGTCTTTCAGTTGAAAATTCTGCTAAATTGACGGGAGCGATTGTGGTTTTCTCTTGGGAGTTTTGTTGCGTGGTGCTTTTTCTTGGGACTTTTTTCTGGCTGGTTTTACTTTTCTTTTGAGCAACAGTGACTACTAAAATAGTCAAATTTGAGTGAAAACCCCAGGTGGTACGAAACACTCCAATGGGAAATGCAAATCCAACCATAAATTTGAGTAAATGGTTCGTTAAAATGGCATAGTTGCAAGTTTGAGAGGGGAGAAATGGGCTTGTAAAATTTGAGTGAAAGATTGACTCTCCCTTGATTTGAGTCAAAAGATTGAATGAATTCTGCGAGGCTTTACTCAGATTTTGGCCTAGAGTCTATAATACAGTAAGGGCTGGAGATGCTCTTATCCTTAGAATGTTAAATCCTGTTATCAACTTCTTCTGTGTTAGATTTGTTTCGGATCTTTCGGAACTTTGGCGTGTGATAGGAATTTGCGTAATTTTGCTACAATTTTGTGATGTTCCTTGTTCTAATTTCCCTTCTTGTCAGTCAGAAGGCATGTACAGTGCTTATTTGTTAAATCCTTTTCTCTTGGGGTTTTGTTGGTGGACCGGTGGTTGTTTCTAGAAAACTGTTCCGGAAAGCTGTTTTGAAAACTTAATACATGTTCTCTCTATCTGTATACATTGTTTGATTAATGTAATCTTCCTGATCTATGACCGCCCTGCAAGGTCCTTTGCTCGGGCGGAGATCAGTTTCAGATAGTATTAATTCTCAAAGGGGAATTGTTTTCAATAATTTTAAAACATGTCGTTGATGTTTCCTTTAAAATGTTAACAAAAAAATTTATACAAAAAAACAAGTTTCAAAATCTCGTCAACAAAACGAGTTTCAGAAACTGTTCTACTAATTGATTGTAAAAACAGCAACGAGGGCCTTTTGGGTTACTACTACATGATAGTCTCTTTCCACCCTGATTGCTTTAGACCATTTTTCAGTAATTTCCAAGGAACTTTCTTAGAGCGTGGTTGAATTATCGTTATGAATCAATTCAACTTGTGCTGCTTAAAAGTGCATTTTGACAGATGACTATCTTTATTCATTCGTTTGGACCGGCTAACATGCTCCTTATTAAAATTCAGGGATACAAGCCCCCTCTAGCTGACATTGGAGGTACCTCAGCCAACATAACCCCAACCTCTTCCCAAAACCCTAGTCCACCATCTTCATCCTTCCAAACCCCTATCCCTTCTTACCAACCAAGCCCCGCATCTTCTTCTTTCCCAAGCCCGTCCCGTCACGACGCCAGCTCATCCCATTTGCTTTCTTTTCTTCGGAGCACCATTCCTTCATATCTCCCTCCTCTCCGAATCTCAAGCAGTGCCCCTGTGACTCCACCCCTCTCATCCCCAAACTCTAGACCTCACAAACAGAGGCCCAATTGGGACTTTCTTGCCCAGGAATCAATGGCTTCTTTACATAATTATGCTTCCTTTGCTGCTTCTGCTCCGGCAAGCCCAACTAGATGCAGGCGAATTGGTCCAGCAACCATACCGGAATGCGATGAGTCCGACTCTACCGTTGATTCAGGTCAATGGATGAGGTTTCAATCATTTGCACCAACTACAATTCCCACATCTCCAACCTTTAATCTTGTGAGACCTGCGGCTCAGAAAGTTTCTTCTATGGATGCAATGAGAGATAAGGGGAAAGGTCCAGAGTTCGAGTTTGAGAGCAGAGCGGTGATGGCGTGGGAAGGGGAGAGGATTCATGAGGTGGGATTGGACGATTTGGAACTGACACTTGGAAGTGGGAAAACTCGAAATTAGGTTGCTACTGCTGGATGATCTGAATAGGTTTGTCTTGTGTCTCCGTAACAAACGGTCCATTTATGGTTTGTGCTTTTCTTTCTATGGTTTGAAATGCAGCCATTGTCTGGATGGTATCTATGCTCACGGAGGAGAAAAAGGGTTGCTGTTGCAGAATTCAGTATTTTGAATCAAAATTTGGTTTGTGGAAGGAATTGCATTTTCATCTGTTGGTTTCTCTCTTAGCTTTTTAAATTTTGCTTTGGTTGATTTCTCTTATACTAAATGATATTGTGAGCTCCTTTTCATTGGAATCAAGAAATGATTCTCCTTTGTAGACTCTTGTGGGAAAACTCCCACAAAATTCAATATTTCCAGAGTATGTGTCTTCATATTTCTATTGTTCAAGTTTTTCTTTCCTCTCAAAGAACTGGAAAACAATTTTATCCTTAGAGGCCGGTCAATTCACCCTCATTCCCATATTAGATTGGTTAAACAGATGCATTTAAAGCAATAAAGGCTCATTATTTTACAAAAATGTTACGGACAAAGATGAAAGTGCGTAGACATGTTCGAAATCAGTGGACATATTTTCTGTAGACTCACTTCATTGGATGAACCAGGACGCATTTATGTTTGAATCTGTGTTGTAGCATTGCTCGCTATTATAACGATGACCTGATTTTTGTGATGCAACTCGTTAGTTCCTCTCAAGTCTCGACCATCTCACACGCTTTCAATAACTTGGCCTGTTGTCCATATCAAAGGTAGGTGTGTATTCCAGTTCGGCCTGATATACGGTGTCAACTGTCACGACTTATTGCCCGCAATGCAAAAGAGAGGCTCTATCCGGAGTCATCCAATGCATGTAAACCTTCAAAGACGCAACCCCACAAATGCATGTGAAATCTACTTGCATTGAAAACAATTCTAAATATATGTGGGTCCCGGATCTGTCTCCCAACATTTGTGTCCGTTCATTTTCATACTCCATATCCGTGCACGGGCATTTAAGTAATAGTGACCCATAGAGGGAGGGAAGTGGCCTTATCCATAAGCATGAGCTTTCTGTTTGTTTGTCATTTGGAGCACGTGGTTTATGTCAACATGTTGGAAGCTTGTAAATCAGCACCAGTACAAAAACAGAAGACGTTTTGTAATGCACCTAACATATTTGACCACACCAGTCCTCCAAGCAGCCCATAACCAGAAGAAAACTGATACAAGCAACAAAAAAATGTCGCGCACCGGCATGTTATGTGAATCAAAGGTCTAGATTTCTCCACCATTCAGACACAAGATTGGATCTGGGCAAGTGTCTGTTCTAATAAAAAGTCTGGACCTTTCGTTTACAAAATGTGCCGCTGTGGCACAATCCTGTTATCGGGACTGCACCTTTGGCAATTGGCAGCGAATCTGACTAGAAAGAAGCCGAACTCAACGAAAATCTGAGCAGAATTCATATCAGAAGCTAGTCGATCTAAAAATGTAACCAACCATACAAATCTATACCTGGATGTGGGTTTAATGTAATATCGAAGGTTCTTACAACACAAAATGAAGAGGAGTCAGTATGCATACATATTTGGACGTAAAGAAAATCTGATAGAATAAACAAGAACAGAAGCGTTTTGCAAAAACATCTACAAGAAGAAACACTACACAAACAGTTTGAAAACCACCGTTTTTTGTATCATTTTACTATATCTGTGTATGAACAGATTCTGTATTTACTCAAACTTCTTGAAGCTAAGGGAAATTCGGTCATGATAGGAGCCTGTGTTCTACGCAACGTTAGTTGGTATGTCCTCATTCTTTGGTTTCGGGTACTTTTCGGCATTATCTCTGCATTCTAGGTATCGGAAGCAAGTTACAAGATGGTCATTAGCCAACCCTGCAACTTGCATGAACGAATAGACCACAGAAGGCCCAACGCATCGGAAACCTCTCTGCATCAAGTCCTTGCTAACGGTTTCTGCTTTTGGTGTCTTGACCGGGACTTGGCGTGCGTACCGGAATCCGTTTCTTATTGGCTTGTGGTTTACGAAGCTCCAGCAGTAGTTGCTGAAGGATCCAAACTCATGCTGAATCTGCAAGAGGAAGAGCGAATCAAGTGGCAACATATAATTCAGGAACGAAATCAGGCAATCAGACCGTACTTTTAAAATATTGTACCACTTGAAAACTCGTAAACTTCCCAAATTTTGGTTTGAGTATTGGCTTGTGGAATTCCTTGCCAAAACCAAAGCCAAAACCAAAACCAAAATCCAGAATTTCAGTTAAGCATGTGCAGGAGTTTGAACTTGTCTAGGATATGAGAATCAGGATTGTGACGAATCTTCAGGACCCGACGGCAAGGGAGAGAGACAGCTCCTCGAAATTCTTATGTTCATGTCTATCAAATTAGCACAGAGACGAACACGCGGCACAACATGGACATAAAACAAGCACAGTGATGCCACACTTTTAAAACAATGCAGGACATGAACTTTTGTGTCTCACTTACACAAACACTTTATCCGAAAAATGCAACATAAGTTTTTTTTCCCTTTTCTGGAAAATGCGACATACGCTAGTGTACCAATAAAAGGACCATATATTCCACAACTTAAAAGACCGATGCTTTATCCTACACACCATGTTCCTAGAATTGTCCGAGCCTCTTAGCTAGTTATCAAGAAGAACTACAGGAGATAGTTTTGGGCTATAGTACCTTAAGCGTCTGCTTAGCATTTTCGACAACTGCCCGAAGCTTTTGTTCAGACAGCAGCAAATTCGATCTCAGTGGAAGCAACTCAATTTCTGTGAACTTCGCCACGGATGATGGGTCAAAATTGTCGAAGAGCTTCCTGCCAAAGGGATTCATTCAGGTATAATCATCAAATATGCACGACAATGTATACTTTTTAGTCAATATGGAAAATGAAGATGCCCATACCTGAATATGTCTCGCCTGCAAAGAATTGCCGGCCAGGTGAATTCTGCTAATGCTTGTGATAAAACGAGAAGCTCGAATAGCTTTCTATCATCATGAAGAACCGGAACCCCCCATTCTTCGTCGTGGAAAGCAGTATATAGAGGGTCTAAAGAAGGAAGGACCATAAAGGAAGGTGATTAAAAGCGATCATCAGATTGGATTATCAGCATTCAGCAACATGTAAAAATAGGTCAGCTCATTTGGACACCAAAACAAATGAATACCTCTGAATTTGAGATTTACGAGAATTAGACTCGATCACAGAAGCCATCAAAGCGTGCGAACAAACAAAATACATGCAAAACAGCAAAAGCAAGATCTCTGTACAATGATGAAATGACAACTAAATCTACATGCAACAAAAAGAACATCAAAAGATGACTTATTGACTTAACAAATTTATAGAATAAGAAACGATGGTAGATGAAGTCAGCCAGACCGGTTTTATAGAACAAGATTTAGAAGTAGGAGGGAAAATGGGAAAAGTTACGCGACTAGATGAAGTCACATCTACTAGTTGAATTTTAAGATTTCGTAGCTATGCGGCTCTATTTTATGCATGCGGTTTTGTCTGGAGCATTTATCTAGTTTGAACCCGATGATTCACTAATTCATTGGTTTAGGATAAGGTTTATTTATCGCAATCTTGTTTCATTGGTTCACGACGATTGCAACTGCTGTGTATGTGAAAGGTGACTCAGTCCATGATGCTTCCGCCAAAGGCTAGACGTACACAGCCTTACAGGTCTTACCCGCTATTTATGTCACGGCTGTTTACGTGACACACAAATTCGTGATCAGACAAGGCAAGCCTTGCATCGGGCCAAGCCGCCTTAAGCGTTAGTCACAGGTGTGTAAAA
>BPLS01000382.1:39737-130034 GCA_019656275.1 Rhododendron kiyosumense | reverse complement strand
TTGTTGGGAAAATCGGAGCCTCGCGCTCAGACTCGCAACGAACAAAACACACACAGGATCTTGGGATACTATTGTCACAGAAAACAAACCAGAGAAAAGGAAGAGAAAGAGGAACAGAAAAACAGAACACACAGATATACGAGGTTCGGCAACTTGCCTACGTCCCCGGGAGCCACACCAGTCCACTATGAACGAAAGAAAACGAAAGATTACAAGTCTTCTCCTTCCTCTCTGAGAAAAGTTTTCTCTTGCACTCTCTCTCTCACTAGAAACCTCTCTAGAAATTTTCTCTCTCTATGTGCAACCTCGCTCAGGAAATAATGAATACAGCAACTTATATTTATAGGCAAACCCTAAGTGATAGCTGGACCCGTCCAACCAACTTGGGCCGCGGCCCCCGACCCGTCTCGGTCGCGAGCATGTCTGTCGCGCGCTACCTGCCGCGAGCCTGACTGCGTGCTTGCCTATCGCGGAACTCTCCGCGCTGGTCACGGACCTTTGTTACTGAACTCTGTTGCTGAAAGTTGTCTGCATCCCCAACAATCTCCCACTTGAAGATAACTGAAGCAAACCAATATCAACAACCTCAATCAATAGTGGACGTAGTGAACTTCACCCCTCCTGGTGCGACTCCGGCCCTCCAACTCCTCATGCGCGAAGGCCAACTGAAGTTGAGCACAACTTCAGTTTCTCGATGGTGACCGACTTTGTCAACATATCTGCCGGATTTTGGCTCCCCAAAATCTTCTCCAGTAACAATTCCCCTTCTTCCAAAAGCGAGCGAATGAAATGGTACCTCAAATCGATGTGCTTCGTTCTAGCGTGAAACACTGGATTTTTCGCAAGGTGTATAGCACTCTGGCTGTCACTAAAAAGAACACTGTTCTCCTGCTGCAAACCCAACTCACCCAGAAAAGCCTTCAACCAAATCATCTCCTTAGCGGCCTCCGTGACTGCTACATACTCAGCTTCTGTCGTGGACAAAGTTACCAACTTCTGCAGACGCGAGACCCAACTCACCGCTGTTGATCCCAAAGTGTAGACATAACCTGTGGTGCTTCGCCTTGTATCGTGATCACCCGCGAAATCTGCATCCACATATCCTCTCACCACCAAATCTGCTCTCCCAAAACACAATGGCACATCCGCGGTCCCGCGGAGATACCTCAGTATCCACTTGACGGCTTCCCAATGCTGCTTCCCTGGATTGCTCGCAAACCTGCTTACAACTCCCACTGCATGAGCGATGTCCGGCCGCGTGCAGACCATCGCGTACATCAGACTACCGATGGCCGAGGCATACGGTACCTTGGCCATGTGCTCCTTCTCAGCATCTGTCTTCGGAGACTGCACGTCAGAAAGTCTAAACTGACTTCCCAGAGGCGCACCAACTGCCTTGGCGTTCTGCATATTGAACCTTTCAAGAACCCGTTCAATATACTCAGCTTGACTCAACTTCAAGACCCCTTGAGTTCTGTCCCTGCTGATCCTCATCCCAAGTATCTGCTTCGCTGCACCCAGATCTTTCATAGCAAACTCTGCTGCCAACTGTTTCTTCAACCTGTTTATCTCCTGTAAACAGGACCCAGCCACAAGCATATCATCTACGTAAAGTAGTAAAATTATGTAGCTCGCCTTACATCGTTTAAGGTAGCAACAGTGATCCGCGTGGCACCTCGTGTAGCCGCTGCGCTGCATGAAACTGTCAAACTTCTTGTACCACTGTCTAGGAGCCTGTTTCAACCCATATAGACTCTTCTTGAGTCTACATACCATCTCTTCCTTGCCTTTCTCAATGAAGCCAACAGGTTGCTTCATGTAGATTTCTTCATCCAAGTCACCATGAAGAAACGCAGTTTTAACATCTAACTGCTCAAGGTAGAGATTTTCAGCAGCCACCAAACTCAATACCACTCTGATAGTGGTCAGCTTCACAACTGGGGAAAAAATCTCCGTGAAATCAACCCCTTCTTTCTGTTGAAAGCCCTTCACAACCAATCTGGCCTTAAACCTTTTGCTACCGTCGCTTTCCTGCTTGACGCGGTATACCCACTTGTTCTGTAGCGCCTTCTTCCCCGCGGGAAGCTTCGCCAACTTCCAAGTCACATTCGAGTGAAGAGAATCCATCTCCTCTTGCATAGCACGTTCCCACTTCACAGCGTCACTGACCTGTAAAGCCTCGTCATAGCAAGACGGTTCTCCGCTATCTATCAAAAGCAAATAATACAGCGACGAAAGGTATTTTGGATTAGGTTTAGGTACCCTTGTTGATCTCCTTACCGCGACAGTCGGTGAGCTAGACCCTGTCTCTGGAACTGCCCCAGACTCTGTTCGCGAGACTGCCTCTGTCCGCGAGACTGCCTCCGTCGTCCGGTCAAATCCCAACTCAACCCCACTGCTTTCTGGAAGATCCTCCAAACTAAAGTACTCGGGTGCCTCGCGATCCTCTCGCGCGACCACCCCTGCGGGACCCTCGCGATCCTCAGTAGAACTCCCACTGCATTGTTTGCTATCCTTGTCCTTATACAGCACCGACTCATTGAATATGACATCCCGGCTTCTGATTATCTTCCTGTTTTTCTCATCCCAGAAACGATAGCCAAATTCATCGCCGCCGTACCCAATGAACGTGCACTTCAATGACTTAGCATCTAGCTTGTCTCTGACTTTGTCACTGAGGTGGACATAAGCAACACATCCGAAAACTTTCAAGTGTGAGAGAATTACCTCTTTACCGCTCCAAACCTCTTCCGGTATCCCAAAGTTCAACGGAACTGATGGCCCATGGTTGATCAAGTATGCTGCTGTACTGGTCGCGTCTGCCCAAAACTACTTAGGCAACCCCGCGTGTATCCGCATGCTCCGTGCACGCTCTGTCAGAGTCCTGTTCATCCGCTCCGCGATGCCATTCTGCTGCGGAGTTCCTGGAAGAGTCTTCTCTAAACGGATCCCGTATAGAGCACAGGCTCTCTTGTACTCTCCCAGTTCATACTCTCCCCCGTTGTCTGACCTCAGACACTTCACCTTCAAGTTTGTCTCGTTCTCTACTCTGGCTTTCCACTTCATGAAAATTTCGGATACCTCTGACTTGTGTTTCATGAAATAGACCCATACTTTTCTCGAGTGATCATCGATGAAAGTAACAAAGTACCTCGACCCGCCGAGAGAATGCACTGGCGCGGGACCCCATACGTCTGTATGAACAAGCTCCAGCTTGTTTAGCTTGGGAGGTCTGCCACTTTTCTGGAAACTAACCCGCCTCTGCTTGCCGAAGATACAGTCTTCGCACATGTCGAAATCCACTGACTCAACTGGCAGCTTCCCCTGTGTCTGCAGAATCTTCATCCCCTTCTCGCTCATATGTCCCAACCTGTCGTGCCACAAACTTGAACTCACTTGGCTCTCTGGCCGCGGACCTTCCGCTAGCCTACCCTCGCGCGGTACCACCTTCGCGAGACCTTCGCTATCCTCGCGCGGGACCACCCCCGCGAGTCCCTCTGCGATGGCAAGTGAATGACTCCCATGTGAAGTTAAATAGAGAGTACCGACCTTCTTTCCGCGCGCTACCACCATGGTACCGTTGGAGACCTTCCACGCGTCTCCTGTGAATGTTGAGGTATATCCCGCTGCTCCCAGTTGCCCAACTGAAACAAGATTCCTCTTCAGCTGCGGGACGTGTCTGACATCCTTCAAACACCATTTAAACCCCTGTGTTTCAATCTGCACATCACCCATTCCCACTATACTACAAGGCTCATCATCGCCCAAGTATACTTGCCCGAAGTCGCCTGCTACATAGTTCTTCAGAACACCCTTGCTAGCAGTCGCGTGGAATGACGCGCCTGAGTCAACTACCCATGACTCCGCGAGACTGTCCATCGAAAGAATAAGTGCATCCTGCACGATGTGGGCCTCCTGCTCACCATTATTCTTCTTTGGAGCCTTGCAAACTGAAGACATGTGACCCGCCTGGCCACAGTTCCAACATTCACCTTTAATGCCGCGTACTTGACTTTTGCCGCGAGACTTCTTGCCGCGCGACTTCGATCTGCTCTTGTTCTGGTTCTGACCACCCCTGGCCTGGCCTCTGCCCCTCTGCTCAAAACTTAGAGCGGAACCTGAACCGCTAGAGCCCGACGCTCCCTCGAGCGATTTTCTTCTAACTTCCTCAGTCAGAATCAAACTGACTATATCATTCAGTTTGAGTTTCTCCTTCCCAGCCGAATTACTAATCGCAGCAACCGTACCCTGCCATGTCTCTGGCAACTGAGAGAGAATCAACAAGGCTTCAACCTCGTCGTCGAACTCAATACCAACAGAGATCAACTGATCCACTATTGTATTGAACTCGCTAAGATGCTTCATAAACGAACCTCCTTCAGGCATCTCGAAGTTGAACAACTTCTTCATCAAGTGCACCTTGTTTGCCGCGGACGGCTGTTCATACATCTCCGCGAGCGCGTCCATCAGATCGGACGCGGTTTTTTCTTTCAATATATTGTGCGCGACTGACTTCGAGAGTGATAACCGGATCAGACCCATCGCCTTCCGATCAAGAACCTCCCATTCCGCGTCAGTCTCACCTTCTTCTTTCTTTCCTTTTTCTTTACCCAGCAGCGGCCGGTAAAGATCCTTCTGGTACAGATAGTCCTCCATCTGCATCTTCCAGAAAGCAAAGTCCGACCCATCGAACTTCTCGATCTTCGATTTCCCTTCTTCTGAACCCATAGTTCCCTCGAAATCCGGACTGCCCAAAAGCTTCAATCGGAAAACTCTTGAACACCCTTACCGCAACCGCAGCTTTGATACCAGTTGTTGGGAAAATCGGAGCCTCGCGCTCAGACTCGCAACGAACAAAACACACACAGGATCTTGGGATACTATTGTCACAGAAAACAAACCAGAGAAAAGGAAGAGAAAGAGGAACAGAAAAACAGAACACACAGATATACGAGGTTCGGCAACTTGCCTACGTCCCCGGGAGCCACACCAGTCCACTATGAACGAAAGAAAACGAAAGATTACAAGTCTTCTCCTTCCTCTCTGAGAAAAGTTTTCTCTTGCACTCTCTCTCTCACTAGAAACCTCTCTAGAAATTTTCTCTCTCTATGTGCAACCTCGCTCAGGAAATAATGAATACAGCAACTTATATTTATAGGCAAACCCTAAGTGATAGCTGGACCCGTCCAACCAACTTGGGCCGCGGCCCACGACCCGTCTCGGTCGCGAGCATGTCTGTCGCGCGCTACCTGCCGCGAGCCTGACTGCGTGCTTGCCTATCGCGAAACTCTCCGCGCTGGTCACGGACCTTTGTTACTGAACTCTGTTGCTGAAAGTTGTCTGCATCCCCAACAAAAATTTGATTGGATATATTCTGTGTGTCATTCAAGGAGATTTTGTCGAGACAAGGACTTGCAACAGTCGAGTAGTCGCAGAAGACAAGTGAAAACTTTCTCGAGGTTTTGTCGTGGGAATTTCGCAAGCGCTTTCGGGGCTTTGAAACTTATTGTTTCAAAATCTGGCAAAAAAATGAACCTGTTTTATCTTGTGAAAGTGAAGATTTGACTCTGAACGTTTCACAAAGAGTACCATAGTTAAACTGCCCAAAGTCAATTCAAGTTTTAGGTCGTGATGTGCCCTCCTTACCTTATTCATCAAATTATATCCTGCACCAAACTACTTCAGACTTCCTTACATTATCTATTCTATTAAAGAAAGTAAGCACACCAATTGGTGTGAACAATTCTTGAAATTGTCTAAAAGAGATTAAATTCTTTCCCCGGCGGTGGAAACAGTGGGTTTTCCACCCCCGCCTTCTGAGTTCCATCGTGCGTTTATTCTTATAACCTGAACAGTTTATTGTGTAAGGCTTACAAAGTAATATATCTATACAAAAATCAGCTTGATCGGACGTCGATAGGTATGTTAGAAGTTGAATTTTAGTTTATAAAATGGAGGGTCGGATTCCGTCGAGTTAAATTGTCAATAACCATCCATTTTATAAACGGAAATTCAAATTCCGATACATTAATCTAATATTTTGAGCTCACCGTCAGCAGAAATAATTTAATCTCCTCCTAAAATATGTGAATCGAAAAACAAAGGGCAGAATTTGAAAAGTAGCTTACCGGAGTGTGGTGTGATCCAATCGCACCGCTTCACCGGACCCTCAACCACCGGAGAACCCATCGCCAAACCAACCCCATCACCAGCAACAACCACCTTCACAGACTTCTTCACCCCATTACTATCGCCCTTCACAGTCCTTTTCGAACTTGCCATCTTCACAGACGACCCACCACCACCACCACCACCACCACCACCGATCAACGACGCGTCGGGCGAGGAAACGCTGTTGAAAGAAGAATTCTTCCGGACAACTTCCCTGGGCATTTCTGAAACCAACTCGCTACTCGGCTTCTTCTTCTTCTTCTTCAGACCCTCCTTTTTCCCTTTCGCTTCTTCCGAAACCTTGACAACTCTGTTTCCACCCGGCCCGAGTATTGACCGGGTGTCTGAAGCCGGTTTGGCCGGCGAACGAAGCTCCGTAGCCGCAGACATTGCTTCTTTTTTTTTTTTTAAATGTTGGTTTCACCTCAAAATGGATATAGAAGACGAATATGTACAGAAATATACTAGGCGTCGGGCCACACGCAACTACTTTGTGTTATGTATAAAATGACAGAACACATGAAAATCTTGAATTGTCATTAATCTGTAATAAAATTTGGGATGTGGAAGTAGAAGATGGGATTTGAAATGGTCAGAATTTGCAGAGGAGAGAGAGAGAGAGAGAGAGAGAGAGAGAGAGAGACGTGGAGAGAGCAGAGGAGGGGGGATATCCGATGAAGGGAAAAACAGAGGAGGGGATTTTGGAAGTTCTTAAACCGGGTGACTGTAATGTCGGAATGGTAACCGGTTATACCCGGTGATAATTGATGCCTTTGGTTTGGATATGTAGTTTGACTATAATACCCCTACCCAAGTTGACTACTTTGCTGTTCAAACTTCTTCTGCGTTTTCTAATTTCAAAAAATGAGCAATCCTACGCAACAACTCTATCGAGTTTCCCTGGGGGACTAATATTTTCCTTTGTATTTTGTGAAGGAAAATCAGCAATTTTAGCTCCAGCCTAAAACACAATTGCATCTGGGATCGTTCAATGCACATGAGTCTACATGCATCGAACGGTTTCGGACACAATTGTGTCTGGAGTTGTGTTTTAAACTTTTGTGCATAGACTTTCTGTTTTAAAATTATTGGGAAGAGATGAAAATGCTTTGTAGTAGTAATACTCGAAACCGAATGAATAGTTTTAAATCAGTTTGGAAACCTTTTTTTTTTTTTTTGATATTCCATTTGATAATATAACTTTGTGAACTTAAATAGTAGTATTACTATCAAATCTAATTGATTTAAATTTGGCATGAAATAAGGTTAATTGATAAGCAAGAAAAGCATTAGAGTGTATCAAGCATTTGGCATTAGTCGACTCGGTAGTAGTACTATTATTCTTTTCTCTCTTTTTTATTTTTGGAAATTACTGCCTATTCTAATATTCTATGAATGAATAAGTGAAATAATATGTAATGCTTATTTACTTCTTTGTAGTACTTTTCCTTTCATTCTAACAAACAGACCGACGATCATTTACCCACAAAACAATTCGTTCCTATATCACAAAACATCATATCTCAAGATTCATATATTTTGAGATTCTCATCTAAGAGTGCATTAAAACACAAATACCAATAATCTCTTCAATCCTACTCAAGGAAAAACAATCATCCAGATCGCGGTTCTTGTTGAACGGATCTCTGAATCATAGACTCAAAAAAAATGCATTGAAAGGTTACCAAATGGAAGAACAACTACAACCTTGAATAACATCTTTTCTCATAGGAAGCATAGAAAAACTACTACTAACAGCTTGAGGGCAGATATGACATTTCAACGAGTAGGGGACCGGTATTTGGCGGTTGGAAAATGAAAGACTTTTTAGGCAATGGGTCGCTTTCGGTTGTTTGTACCAAAGAAAGAAAACAAAGGGAAAACAGTTGGAACGTATACCTCTTTTGTCTGGTGCGCTGAGGTTTCTTACCGTTGAGATAAAGAATCCTAAGCCCACCAAAAGCATAAGGAAAAGGGAAAAAACAAACCACTAGTGGGTGACCAACGGCTAAATGACTTAAATGGGCTTTTGGGCGGCCCAATAGGGAGATAAGTCGGGTAAGGCCCGTAAGTTAGACGAAAACAGGTGACACAGATTCAGATACATATGCGTCCTAAATTATATAAAAAGCGGGTGCCGTTGTGCATTGTATGGAATCTTCATGTGTATCTAGTAAGCTTGAGTTTTTGGTACATTTGTGTCCGAATCTGTCTTTTCGTGTTGTTGCTTAGCATTACTATATTGTCGTTTGTAAACAATTTTTGTGCATCATCCAATCAAAAACTTTCAAAATCATCATTTAAGGCCGGTTATTACATTCAAGGCTCCATAATTAGTCGAGGTGCACGTAAGTAACATTTGGTTATTAAAAAAAAAAAAAACACTTTCACATCATCATTTACTCGAATTGCAATGATGTAAGTATTAACCTACTTTACCCTATATCACACTTGTCACCATAGCTGAATATCCAACCATCCCATATTTTCATAACAAAATACCCCACACCCAACATTGGCACCGTTATAGATTCATTGGCACCTTATCCACCATGATCTCCCTCTGTGGCATTGCCGCCGCGCGGTACCCATAATCTCTCTCTGTCTCTCTCCCCACAACCATTATGAACAAATAGAACCCATAATCTCTCTCTCTCTCTCTCTCTCTCTCTCTCTCTCTCTCTCTCTCTCCTCTCCACAACCATTATGAACAAATAGATCGCTTCATCGATAACTCTTGTTTGTGGCAACTGTCTGTCTCAAAATAGGAAACCTCGACGCAATGAAGGTGAGACTAACATTACCTCCTAATGAGGTGCAAGGAATCTTTCGACGCAGTCTACTCTTCCAAAGAATTGATTATCACAAGTGAATCTCAACAACAGAACAGAATGTTACTCTTACAAGTATAAAAAAGGCATGACTCCACAACCTACGCCTAGTACTGACAGAAAACACATCATGATGATGATAGTTACAGCACAAATTTTACAAATTTGCCCCCAAACAAAGCTTCCAGTACTTGCTTGCCCTAACCCTCCAACTAGTTCTTGCTTCACAGATTTCCCAAAAAATACCAACAAAAGGTTGCCTTTGCTTACCTTTGGTGTGATCCGTTGTTAGACTTTCTGAATTCCCATGGAGGAAAAGCAGCCTTTTAAGGGTGATTGTAGAAACAATGAAGAAGTTGATAGCTGCCTTTGCCTTGTTGAGATCGACGATAGGCAACTGGAGGCACTTCTTAACCTTCTCTTCTCGCCATCGCCAGCTTCATAACTCGGATCGTGTCTCACAGCAGAAATTTTAAGCGATTCGGGTAGTACAAAACTGAAGGTTGAACCTAGCATGATAACAAGCATAAGTAAGGAATATAAAAATAAAAAGAAAAAGAGAGACAAAATCGGTATGAACGAAAGTTGAAACGAACATCTGGGAGAAGAAGGCCATTTAGACTAGGAACTTGTTTTGTACGTGCATGTAATCAAGGGCGGAGACAGTGCTTGGGGAGTGGATCATGTGAATTCATTGACTTGGTAAATCCTTGACAATAGGTACAGTTCTTATTTGTATTTCACGCATTTGACCTCACATATATTATTAAATTGACTCCAAAGACACTCACTATAGTTACAAACTTGGCCCTTTTATCATTGCCAAATGCTACTCTAGGTACTTCCACTGCCTAAAAATAATGGCCCCACTCGTGCATATCACCAAGAAAATGACCTTCAAAGCCAGTGTGATCATCCGCCCTCCAAAACAAAAAGCCCGAATGACAATAAAAAGAAGGGGCAATCAGATACACATCTGATCCTGCATTCTCACTCCAAATTCTATTTTCTCATTTATAGGGAGGAGAAACATAGGGTGAAGCATGACAAAAGCAAAAGCCAAAGGTTGTTTAAAAACAAAAGGCAAGTGGCAAAATATAAGTAGCTTTTGTTTCAGGAAGTATACCGAGTCATGATGAAATCAAAAGAAGCTTTTATGTTCTAAAAGTTTAACCTAGTAAGGAACATTGTAGGGCTTTTTGTTTCATGAAGAGTCCACGTGTTGACAGGGTGGGCTTCAGAATAGCAAGGGGAATGAAAACTTGAGATGGAACAGATTAATATCTCACACGTTTACCAAAAACTAAACAAAAAAAAGAACAGTTATCTAGTGGTTTGATGAGGAATGAGTACCTAATTTTGCGAGGCGGTTCACCCATTTTGGAATTGGTTTCCCAGTTAGCTTGTAACAAATATCCTTGCAAAAATGGTTGCAGTTCTTGACGATCAAGTGATACGTATCACCATTATAGCTTGCCGAGTGGCGCTCCATGAACTCCCTAACTTGGACAGCATCCAAGCGCGTAGTTCCAATAAGTATCGACTTTCTAAACTTGAAGCCTGGACATTGACGAGGTTCAACCTCAAAGACGCCGCTAGTTGGATAGTCATGAGCTCCGAAGGCATATTCCACCCCATGAACTGCAAGTTCACGTAGGGCAATGAATATCATTACTTCAACACAATATCAAACAGTATTAACACGATCAATCAACTAATTTCCTACATCGATCAAATGAAATTGGCTGGTAAGATAACATCATGTTATGTAATCCTACTAAGAGGATAAGAGTCTAGAGTCACTCTAGATTTCTGGATGATGAACTGTAATACTCTGCTGCACAACTTGAGAACCATTTAACAACAAAGAAATGCAAGAGCACAACAGCATACACGCTCAAGAATAAGAGCTCGATCGATCATTGTTGCCCCAGATGGGTCCTCTTCCCTTCTTTCTCTTCCATTCTCTCATCCTTCGCACTAAAGGTAGGAAAGTATCAACTTCTTCCTCTTTCCTTTTCCTTCCATCATCACTTCGTGACAAAAATGAGATTAGAGTTTAGAAAGGGAATTGTCATGTGGCTCATGCCAATTGGTTAACACTGGCACAGCATCAACTATCTGGAGGAGTCAACAAGCACGACAGAGCATCTTTAGGAAGTTAGGAAAGAATTTCCAAAGGATTCCATGCCTTGTGCTAGTGGGGTGTAATGTTTTGGGTTTGGGCCGTCAAATCTTAAAAGAAGTTAAAAGGTTAGTACAAATTATAATATACCTTGGCTCAGTACTTAGAGCCCCAAATGCCCTTGGTACTAAAATGTATCTGTAGCCCTCATAACCGCAACCCTTCCCCAAGACCAAACAAATCTCTATTTAACTTTTTCCAAAACATAGTTGATAATTCAAATCCAATTACTGCGAAACTAGGTGCATAACTAATGAGGGACATCCAAACAATTGAAGAGAAAACAAATGAAGTCGATATCAGAAAGGAGGATAGGATAAAGCAGGTGACTTTTACCTTCAACGCCAGAGTGAAAAATGCCAAAACCAGCCCAATAGACATAGCCATTCATTGGTGTCAAGTCATACACATTGAGATAAACCGGTGTATTGCCAGGACCATAATTAGCGGGTTTGATTTTGGGAAATATGCAAAAACGAGTAGTTGATTTGCCCCTCAATCGCAATGGCACATTTGGTTTCCATCCTTTCTTTGACCCTAATTTCATGTTGCTTGAGATAGTGAGAATGGGAGTTACTCAAGGCCAGTCATACCTGTACAGATGGGCAAATCTAAGACAACAGGACCTAAAGTGAATAAATATTAAGGATACAATCACTAGAGAAGGAAGCAGAAAAGCATATTTGAGAGAGAGAGAGAGAGAGAGATGAAGTCTACTCCAAAAGAATATAACTGGAAGGCATGGCAAAAGAAATTTCAATTTCCTCTTTGAATTTTCAATTTTCCAACTCTCAATTTAGTATTTTCTTCCCGGGCACAAGTCAACTAATTCTCTTAGTCAAAAGCAGTTAATGACCTTCGGGAAATTGCAAGATTTATACGGTCCATGCATTGCGTGGAAAAAGTAAGCAGAAAAGCATATTTGCGAGCGAGAGAGAACTTAATTCTACACAGAAACGAAAGAATCGGATGCTACAAATATTTCAATTTTCTTAGGCAGGTTGCGACACTCCACGATCCCCACGACGGGGCAACAAAACAACTAAATATGTTTTGCTGCTTTTGCATGTAACTTTAATCTATTTGAACAGTGGAAAATGGATTTCATCGTTTAATTATTTTAATCCTTAGAGGTGGTAATGATCATTGCACAAGTTTCCTAGTGTACTTCTTGACGTACCAAACACAATTCAAGAGCCCTCCGAAGATAAAGGAAGGGATTTTAGAAACCTAATCAAATCACCTGCAAAAAATGTAACACCATAAACCAACAGCTTGAATTTGCTAATTCATACCCAAAACTAGCATTTTCACCTTTTTCCAGAATAAGATAGAAGCTATTTGACAATGGAGGCCTCTTAGAACGCGGATTAGCTAGATCATGAAAAAAAAACTAGGCTTTTCACCATTTTTCAAAATAAGATAGAGGTTATTGAAGAAATGGATCAAAATAAAACTTTGAAAGTCAGCACAATCAAGCAGGTTATCAAGAAATTATACAGGCAAGACAGCTCCAAAGGGCTCAACATTGTTATTTTTTAGCTCAATAAAAAAGAGTGGAGGCGACCAGCTATAGAAACCTCCCTGGGTGTGATCGTAGTGCCTCAAAACTGCGGCGGATCCCATGAAGGACTAATTACCCAAAGATTTCTACCACCCTAACCGAGGGCTATTGAGACACATTCAGGCCAGCACAGTCGCAAGGCACAAGGGGCGACGTCCGCACACCTCAAACCTGCAACCTTATGATCCCAAACCGTGTGGGAGAGAGCCGTTTACCGCTAGGCTACCCAGAGTATTGTTCAAAGACTGATTAAAACTGCAAACCCCAACCTCAGCAATTGCATTTCCCCAGAGAAAAACAAGAACTTGCTAATCCATGAACAGAAAAGTAGAATTTTCCCGCATTTTGCCAGAATATGAAAGAAACAAGTAAACAACCACATGAATGACCAAAAAAACAAAAGAGGGTTCTTAAAAATATACTCTTTAAAATCTGTAGAATTAGCGTTACCTCTACTGAAATTATGCACCCAAAAAACCGAAAAAAGTAAGGCAATAAAATAAAATACTCCGTAACAGAACAGAACAAAAACACCCAAGTCATGCTTAAACTCACAGATCATGATAAGAGCAACAAATGGCAGTGAAATGGAAAGATATTCCTGAATCTAATCTTGCCCAAGAGAATGAGAGAAACCCAGATCAACTAGCAAGGCAATTAGGGAGAGAGAGAGAGAGAGAGAGTGGGAGAGAGAGAGAGAGAGAGAGTAACCCACAGATTTGGAGAGAATTGCCATTAAAAAGGAAGCCACAGTAAAACCCAGAGTGTAATTATCTGACAAAACGCAGGTAATACATATTGCTCACTGATCTTCCAGCTCTTTTTTGCTCAAAAAGAGAAATTCAATTTTGAAGCAACTAAAAAGAATCCTAACTTGGAATCCGAACAAAATAAAGAAGATAAGAGGAGAAACAAGAAAAGACTGAGACCCCCGTTTCCGAAGTTAAAGACTGAACTACTCTACCAAAAGTAGCTCTCTCTCTCTCTCTCTCTCTCTCTCTCTCTCTCTAGTCACACGAACGGTGTCTCGGTGTCTCTTCTGTCTCTCTCTCTCTCTTTTTTGTTTTGGTAGTATACTCTTCTGTCTTTTTATCTCCCAATTGTGATTTTATTTATGTTTTGCTTTGTCAGTTAAATACTGTAGTCTTGATTTTGGAATCTTATGATTCGGTTGTATTTACTGATTATCAGAGAAAAGTTTGCCTTTTTTTTTTTTTTTAATTTTGTAACTGAGTATTGGGTACAATAATAGATCCACTTATCATTTTTGCGGGTAAAAAATAAGAAAAAGAAGAGAACTAATTCTATCGTTCATTGGCGACAGTCCAATAAAGCTAAATAAATTTCTCGTATAGTACTAACCGAACAAGGGAACGGATAACACGCTTGAGAATCAAATCCTAAATTCTTGTTTACTTTTTTTATGGGAAAAAAATGAATTCTATCGGTCAGTTCAAGTTGTTGAAATGACGGTAGTAAGAAGTTCTTTTGAGCCAGTCCGCAGGACTTGAATAGTGAATCTCTTAATTTCTATGTAAATGATGTATCTTCATTGGACAAGAGAGGAAGTTAGTCAAAGTACTCGTAAATTAGTTCGAACACTTATAGCGTTGAATATATAACAAAACAAACTAGAAAGAAATACATCCGTAGGAATATTAAAAGCTCAATTCTAAAAAAAAAGAGGAAAGATTAAGGGTTATTGTGGGTCCTACTAACTAGATATTTTCCTTTTTTAATTAACACTAAAACAAAGCTAATTCTGCATCTCCTTGAAACACATGAATAACATGCACAAATCAGGATTTTGTTTTGCCCGCATTAAGGACATTAATTACGTTAACAGTAAGTATCCCAAATGGAAGTTTGAGAGGCAAAACTTGACAAAAGGTAAGTTGACAAAGGCAAGTGATTTTCGCACTCTCTAAATTGTTAAACGCACAATTATTAAACGCACTCCTCAAAATGTTAACTTTCGAGAGTGAGAAAATCAGTGCAGAGTTAATTTTCGCGATTAACAATTTGGGTAGTGCCAAAATCAAAAGCTAACCCCAAGGGTTACTCCGGGTGATTGGTGGGTATGCTTCCCACACAATTATCTGATGTTCGATTCTTGAAGTCTTGTTGCAAAAATTAATTGAATTTTCTAGACCTGATGTGACGGCATGCCTTTGATCAGATGGGGGCCGAGAATGGTCTTGTTATTGTCAGCCCACTGAGCTGATGATAAGTACACTAGAAAATAAAGAAAACACGTAATTCTATATACTTTTTGTACCCTTTAATACACATTCACACACTTATTACTGTCAGCTTATTAGACTGATTTTAAAATTTTCTCAGAGTCCTAGACAGCTTGCATGAATCTAGGTCGAATTCAATCATACCCATCACCTTCCATTTACAGTTGAAGAAAATTACTCTGCAGTAATATATATATCCCATTACTCAAATGCGGAGTTCACCTTAGCTTTGGTGGAAAGCAGGAATTTTATCCTTATTCAAAAAAGATTTGCATTAGTTGATTTTATGTCAAATTTTATTGATTCATCTTGTCGAGAAGAATTGAAAAAATAAATATTTTTTATTTTTATCCAAATATTCTCAAAAATGCCAGCTTTATTTTGGATATTTCCAAAAAAATTTGAATTTTCTAATTCCTCTCGTTAAAAAGAATCAATAATCTGTAAAAGTTTGACGCAAAACCCAACAAACGCGGAATTTTTGGATAATCTTGAATAATATTTTTGATTGTTTATTATTAATAATACTAGTAGTGTTGTGAGAGAGGTTCTCTTCCACTTGTGTCTTTGGTGGACCCATAGAAACTTATGGGTTACTAACCGTTTCGAGATATACGTAATTGATTTGAAGCCTCTCAATGATCAATGCCCGCAACCAGAGAATAATGCAGTTGGTATCTCCCTTATACTCTTATGTACATGGACAAAGTTTGATTCTCGTAGGCATCAATTCTCTCCCCAAGTCTCCTAAGATAAAGTAGATTAGATTTAAAGAATAGAAAATTAAAAATAAAAAATTGATCAATGCCCAAAACAAAGTAACTGCGCCAATCACTTTTATTCTCCACTTTTTTATGATTAGCCAAAAAAATAAAACACCCACACGTTTCAATAGAGTGGATAATGAGATCATTTTCCAACCACATCCATTATATACACACATTCACACACAGTGGTGAATCCATAAAATTGATCCGGGAGGGGCACTTTTCAATCATAATCTTGAGAAAACTTCCCATGGGCAGAGCACAAGCAAATGATAACAAATCTAACCAATTTTCGCTACGCATAAAAAATTCGAGTGCACTTTTTTAAAAAATTCTCCGAACACAGCTCAAAAATTAAAATATTCTACACATGAAAGTGTAATGTTTGAACGCTATTAGGAATCTCACCACATTTAGGGTGAATATATTAATGTATCTTTTAAGGAGAGAGTTGAAAAGAAGTTTAAAAAAAAAAAAAAAAAAACTAGGAGTAGTGGTAAAAATATCAAAATCCAGGGGGTTCACGGGACACCCCTGATCCGTAATTGCACCGCCCCTGCCCACACAATGTGCAAGGCTGTGTAAAATGGTCCATGAAGGCATGAACATCTTGTGTTGGGTTGGTTTTTTTGCAGAAAGTCTACACACAGATAAACTGTGCACAAATTTTGTTGTGGGGCCCACCACGGGTCTCACACAAATGATTCGAGCCGTTTATTAAATGTAAAACATTTTTCCAACGGTCTTCGTAAAAAAATTAGGTCAATTTGATACCTATAGATGCTCGATCCAATCGTCTAACTTTTCATTCAGATTTTAGAATAATGAAAAGTTAGACGATTGAATTGAGTATCTATAGGTATCTGATTGAGATGATTTTTTTGCCTTAAACAAATGTTTTACATTTAATGAACGGCTCGGTTTATTTGTGTGGAACCCTTAATAGGCCCCACAACATAATCTATGCACAAATTCTTTGTGTGTGTAGCAGAGTTCTTTTTTTATCATTAAAACTAAGATTACTGACACGTCCTACCTAATCCTTTTTTTGTAAGTCTATGATTATTGTTTTCTTGTTTGCTTTCTCTCCTTTTTGTTTTGATCAACAGATAAACACAAGATTGGTGGACCCTTTAATTCCTTCTTTCTCGTTCTTGATTTTGGACACTGGCAACCTATTCCCTTCGGTTTGGAACTTGGCAATTTGGAATATACCCAGAGAGCCAAAACACAATCATGAAACAACTTTGTAGACCATCAGATAGGTCACCAATGTGTTGCTACTTGCCACCAAGCAGAAAAGGGGGAGGTGATTTTAGATTATGAGATTTAGAGTGTGACAGGTTGCGACTTTAAATGGGACTCGTATTTGAATCTCGCAATTTCAGTGAACACTTCATTTTATTAGCTCGTCGAGTAAATTATTCACGCCAAAAAATTAAATTAATTAGAACTGAAAGCCATACGCACTCACTTGTGTTGCACTTTATTGTCACAACCATATTGTTAAATGTCGTATGCTCATGTGCCTATATGCAACCAATGGACATATAGGCAACCAGCTCGATGATTTTAAGAATCCGTAAATGACCCAACTTTATTTGGATTCCTGCCGATAGATGATGAATTTGGTCACCAAAAATTAGTTGAGGTGCTTGTAACTTGACCAAACACCCTGATATTAGAAAAAATCTAGGAGTATATTTCTAGAGCCAACATAAAGCATCACAAAGTACGATTATCCGAATGCAAGCAATCTTCCCAAGTTTTCAACGCTGATCCTTCATCAACATAACTAACTTGGTAAATCATGCTAAAATTAGAACCATTGATCATTAACTTAATAAGACCTAAAAATTATGTCATGGCTACACAAGGTTTGAACTATCTTTGAGTCAGTTTCTTTAACTTAGTCATATCATATCAAATAGCAACAAGAATCCACCCCGTACCCAAAACCCTATCCCCTAGCCCTAGCAAAAATGCCGGGAAAAGTATTCGAGTCTATGTACAACAAAGTAGTGGTTCAAGAGCGCGTAACAAATCAGGGTCCATTAGCTAGAGAGGAAAACATAGGGTGAATGGTGCTTCAACTCCATCACCATTCCAATCAACCCGAATGATTTGAAACCAGATTGTTGATTCGTAACAACGGACTGGTGCAAAGTGTCTTAACCAGATTCACAAGCTGAGTGAGAACACAACTCCTGCATAACAAAAAGAAACAAGCATTAGAACCAAGTCTACACGAGTGTCCAGAATCATTAAGCATTTCCTTCTTCCCCAGATGGCGGGGGGATCATCTGAAGGGTTGCTTCACCAAAGGTGATCGATAACACAGAAACTGGGGGAACCATAGTCTACAAAGTAATCCTGCAATCAATGGAATTTTTATCAATTTTATTCAGGCAGCCAAACATCAGAAGCCCTGCCTGCCTGTTCTATATAGCCGCATAACCATAACAAGTTTTTCTGAATGCGAAACTATGAAAGACTTTTCCTACAGTGAAAGCAACGACCCCGGCTAACCCCCTCACGTCCCTCGGATTGAGTTTTATTCAGCAAAATGGTAAAGTCCTGCCCAAGCAAAATGCCTAGAAAATAAGTCACATGGTCCAAATATAACTCGTATATTGGATTTAGAGAGTTTTGAGTATGCATTGGGACAAAAATTCTGACTGTGTTTTAAGCTGGCCGAACGGCCACATGATAGGAAGGATTAACTACCGTTACATATCACTCATCATAAGCAGAGTTTCACAAAACTCCTGAGGCTCGATCTCGCACACAAGTAGTAGCATTATCAAGGAGATTTCCAATAGCTACATTAGCTCAACACGTTTTTTTACTCTCTGTTAAGTACATTAGCTCAACACTTTGAAACACTACTTGTTACGATTAAGTTTTATGCTGTTTTCTGAAACAAACATGGTGCTAGACCCATCATTGAGTTGCTGTATGACACAAAATTGTTGCTCATACCAAAAAAAAAAAAAACCTCCATTATGTTCGCAGTGAGAATGTAAAACTATACAGATGTCTATAATTGAACACATGCAGATATCTGGAGCAGGGGAAAACATATATACCACAATACCAGGTATGCAGTGCAGCATAAGAATCACAACGTTGTCATTCGCTAGGGCGCTCTGGGATATTTGAGCACATCCATAATTATCCACATACCCCTGTCTCCCAATATTCATCCATTTTGTAAATTCCAACCTTATAAATTCAACTTTAAAAACATCCATTCCCAATACTACCCTCTAATTCTCACTTTTGCACAAGTAATTTTAAGGGTAATTTATGCACACATCTTTTAAGTTATAACTTTTCAAAGAGGACTTCCATTTTGGAAGATACAAAAATGGAAAGCAGGACTAACAACAAAAGGTGGAGGGAGTATGTGGACCAAATGTATGAGAGAGAGAGAGAGAGAGAGAGAGAGAGAGAGAGAGGGGGGGAGGAGTCATACGTTGCTGGTGCCAGTAATATAGGAGACGACAACGGTAATGTCATCGAGTTTGCCACCATAATAACGGAACCCAGCATCTTGTGCGGCAGTGGAGAAAGGTGTCTGTCTATTCTTGTCCAGCGCTCGTTGGCGGGCAAGTGCTGCTATCTTCTGAGCTGTAACCTGAGGCCCCAATCCAGTCCTGGCGGCATGAACCACCACTGTATTAACCTCATTGTTGTACAAATTGTCAAACAGTCCATCAGTTCCAGCAATTACAACATCTCCTGCGGCAACAGGAATTGTAAACACCTGCAAACAAACACATGTCCCACAGGTGTTCCCATCAATTCCGCAATCAGGAGTAAATAACAATAAATGTTGACAAACAACACTGTGATCTTTATAGAATCTCTTTGCTTGAGATCAACAACCGATCTTTATACAACCAAATTGCTGGGTGAACAAGATACTGGTTCTTCTGTGAACTAATAGAGCAACACATTGAAGTCACACTCACAAATGCTAGTCAAGTGCACAAAAATGTCACAAGCAATATTCAACACACTGAAGACGTAAAAGCAGTTGACTAATAGCAAGAACTTAAGAAAAGCCAACGGCCAGGGTTAGGAAAGGATGAGAGGGAGGAGCTGCATTATCACTTGGTAAAAAACGGATTAAAATTACCAAATGTAAGCACTCACAAATTTTTAATTGGCAAATCCAACAAAATAGAAACTAGTTGCATGAAGAGCACACTCCATAACTGACCTGACCAGAGCTGGGCAAATCACCACCATTTCCACTCTCCAATTGGTATGTAAAATTGAAATCATGTTGCTGTACAGGGGATCGGAATATGGTGCATCCATCTCTAACCACTATAAAACCACTGTCTCCCAAGTTAATGGCGTGAAGACCCTGAAAACCAAAGCAGAATGGTAAGTCCTTTTCTGTAGAACATAGAAACTGGTTGTTCCAGTTGTCTTGTACCAAAGAAAACCTTCTGAACTATATAATAAGACAACCGAAAGCAAAAAATTTCCAATTGAATGGCCTAAACTTGGCCTTAAACCCAGATATCAGTTCCTTCCATCAAGGACAATGATGTTAACCCAGGCCCTAATATGAAAGAGCAAGGAAACATCCAAAGTATGCGCTTTGACCAAGTTTAAATCCCAATTCAAGGTTTACGAAGCTTTTAACACATCAAGTCCGAGCCCCAAAAGTTGAAATTTAATGTCCAAGGAGTGCTTGAGTAATATGGCAAAATTTCAGGTTCATTCCCTAGATGCATGAAGAAACATTTGATAATCAAAGCAATCTCAAGGTCTCGTGATAAAGTGGAAAAATACAGTGGACATAAACAAGAGAAAGCAATATCATCTAACCGTATGGGAATAAAACATTCAAAGACAAGTAACCACTGATTCAAAAAGGAGGATAAATTACTGGAGGACAGACTGATATCCATATCATATCCCATTATTGCCAGAAAAGGATGCATATCGTTTCAGATTAGAAAGCAAAGAGGAACTAGATATGGATCTTTCCCCCTTCATTTCCCACCAAAGAAGTCATATGAAGCTTACTAAGTAGGGGAAAAGGGGTCAAATGAACTTGAACCAGATTGCTCACCCAAACAGTAACTATGAACTTGAACAAGCATTACAGCAGAGGAAGGTACCCAAACTGAAAAAAGCATACCTGGTCTGTTAGTGCTATAATACAAGCAGTTGAGGAACCTTTGGCTTTAGTACTCGAGTGAGCTTTCTCCAGTACCCTGGCCGGGTCAATAGACCCCTTAGGCTCCTCTTGAACTGCAGCAACTGAATAAGACATGAGTTCCCTAGAAAAAAGCCCTGAATCAATTCCCATATCAGCCCAACCACCAACACCGTCTGCTACACCAATTGCTTGTTCATCTGCACAAATAAAGTGAGCGTCCTCTCCACCAGTTTCTTCTTTGTCTGGATGAGGCAGATAGCACGACCCTGAAATTAGCTTCAGTGTATTCCCTCCTAGGTCATTCCTGCAGTCAATGCCGAGCAACGTAACTGATAACTGATTAAAAACACTACAACAACACTATCAACTTGTATTTACAGGTACAAAGAACTTTTCACAGAATCATATTTTAGTAGAAAATCAGCTCCTGATAACATTAAGACTCCGAGATGGTAAATCATCTGTAGTCATCAGTGAGATTATATACCAAACACCATACCTTATGTCCTGTCATAAATATTATACTATCAGAAAGGCAAAATCAATAGTGCAAAGAAATCAATTCCATGAATGACCACACTGATGAGGTCTTGCCCAAGTCCATATTGGATAAGTTCACATTACGAATGTGCCAAGAAGGGGCGGATGGAGAATAGAAATGCTCATTTGAAGAGAAAAGTTATCTGAATACTACTGGCATTCTTTTTATAATAGAACGGTACTCAGCAGATAGATGTGAAGAGGAAGGTCACGCAAGAAGTCTTTAGTTTTGTATCTGAAACCATACAGAGTACAGGCCCAACTACACCGCCAAGATGGTTATCATGCACCTCGTATGACACAAACTGGACATGAAACAATGAAAATTACTCGTAGGATCAGTTTATCAGAACTCTACCATTAGAGGAAAAACTGCTCCCACCATGTGTTCATAAAGCGAAATTGACGCTCAAATAGAAACCTCATCAACCTTATTAGACATGTCATTGACATCAGTCTCACAAGTATCAACAGTCATATAACAATAGCATATTAATAAGAGAAGTTTTCGCAACAGCAGTCCAATAAAATAACTCAGTTTCATTCCTAAAATTACAAAAAAACAATCAAAATCATGAAGAAAACATACTTTTCTGAAGTAACTGCAGCACTTGCAAGTTGGTCCTCACGTCCAGAGTTATCAAAGGACACTTCAGGGGCGGCCCCAACAGAGGAATTTGCAGTAGATGAGCTGTGGAAGCACTTAATTCCAAACCCCAAGAATGGAGTAGAGTTGCCCCTCCTCCTTGTAACATTGTCTATGTAATATCCACAACAAAATAGATTTCTGGACTGTTCCTTACTTCTCAAACTCATGCAGGCTTTTCTGCAGTTGTCAAAAGCCTCGAAACTTACATTGCTGCAAACAGTAGAAGCATTTGTTGTTGACACATTTAGGTTCCCAACCTTCGAAGCTAGATTATTTAAGGAACAGTCACCAAATACAGCCCTAGAGCCACAAACAGCCATTGTTGTCTTCTGAGACTCTATATACGCAGGAAAGTTGCTGGGTTCAGATAGCAGGCGATCAACGTGATACCCACAAACCTGAAACGAAGGTCCTGAAACTGACGGAATAGAGAATGTGCGAGAAAGTGCTCCAACAAATGAAATATTCCTTCTTCGATTCACTAAATGCGAATTTGATTGGGCTGCGACAACAGTTCCAGGTCGTAGAAGCACATGAAGATCACTAAATGCCGAAAAAGGTGAGGAATGGAATGACCTCGTGCAGCCAAACAACAATTTCCCATGATCAATAAGAACTCCGACCGAGTCTTGAACCACACCTTCTCGCCCAGCAATCGACCTTGGGATTTCCCGCTTGAATGCGGTGCTTATGATGGAGAAATAATTAGATGGCATCTTACCCTCTCAAACAAAGCAACCACTCTTCCGCCCGTTCATTAGAGATATGAAAACTAGCACAATTTACAGAAGATGATTTCATAACTCCCAATACATCAAGTTCCAAATTCTCAAGTAGAGACTACTCCACAATGAAATCAGCAACCTGCAAAGCATAAACAAGCTATATATACTTTTAAGCAGGGAAACAAAAACTCCTTCCACTGACAGGGAAATGGTAACCAACTAAACACCTTTATGAACAGTTGTTCCTTCAAATTTTTCCACGAAGTAATCGTAACAATAAGAAAGGCCTAGTTTCTTATTTCTATTAATGAGAATTCTAAGTGAAGAGGGCTTACATTCTATTTCAACTAAAATATGGCAGCTTTAGTAGTAGTTATAACTAGTGACTTTCAAAGTCGAGTGGAATATGGATTAGAGATAGAGCACGTCTTCCTTTTAGGAACATCTATGATTACAGTCCTTAACAAAAAGGATTCAAATCACTACTCTTTTAAATAATTGTTTCGAAGCCGTCATGATAAAGCTCCTAAACTCATTGTTGGAATCCATGAGCAAGCTTCAACAACTTGATGGATGAATAATACTGTCAAGTGTCAAATACTTCCATTTGAAGTCCAAATCTATTAAATGGAGCCCTATTAGCACAGATATGGACACGATGGGGATGCAGACATGGCAATTTTTGGCCCAATACTTTTGAAGTGACAAATATTTACTCCTGGAAAACTTTAAAATTCATATAAATCACGCTGTAGTGTTTCCATGTCTGTTCCCGGCGTATCACATGTCCCAGGGTGTCCATGACAGACACATCTATTTCTAGGAGTGTCAATGCATAGATGGAGCCTAGAGGAACACACAATGATGATTTCGAGGCGAGCAAATATTCGAACCAACAAAATTGGAAAAGGACCAACAAAAAAGGAAAATAAATCCAAACTAACAAGGAAAAATAACATGTATTGGTCAACATAATACCTGAAAAACAATACTATGACCAGAGTTTTTTTTTTTTTTTTGGGTAGGTATGACCAGAGTTATTCACTAAACATAATAATTCCCGTAAATGGCACAAGCTTCACCAAATCAAGAACACAAGATAAGCTACTGTAACCTCGTTTAATGGTTAATGTTCACTATGAATTGAAAAAAAAAAAACCTTTACAAAAACTACCGAATTACATTAACAGGGAGTGTTCCCACATACTCTAGCACTCCAAAATGATGCTTATGATACAACACGGCCGGCCCTGGGGCAAGAAGCCTATAAAGCCACAGGTTCAAGACCCACAAGAAATACTACAAACAAGGGCAAGTAAATGTATAATACTCCTACATCTGAGCTGAATCTTCAATGGATTCACTCTTGAAGGTGGTTTTTTTTTATAAGCATCTCAAATTTTCAATAACCCACTAAAGGAACAACAAAAAACAAACAAACAGAGAGAGAGAGAGAGAGAGAGAGAGACGGATACCTGTTCGATTTTCGATTTAGGGCTGGTTCTGATTTAGATGATTCCCATCGAATAGAAATTTTGGGTTTACGCAAACATGGGAAACCCTAGAAATTGGGACGTGCCACAGAATACTCTTCCCAAATAAGTGGAACACTGAACTTTTTAGTACTATTATCTTTCGATATATTGTGATTTATGAGATTGTTTTGTTTTTAAAATTTCATCAATTTGTTTTTTAATTTTTTTTTAGTAGGCCTAGTTTAGCTCAGTTTAAAAGTAAAGAAAACAAATGAAAACAAATCAACGACAATTGCAAAAAAAGAAAAAAAAGAAGAAGAAGTATTTTATGAAATTCAAAACCTCAACACAACTAGTCAAAGATGGCAACAATTGTTAAAACTTATACGAAGGAGTTTTTCCTTTCGAAAATCAATTTAACTTTTTATACAATGATGAATAAATTATGGTTTGAATTATTATTTTTTATCCGAAATGAGTCCACAAAATTATCAATCATCATACTTATTGGGACTTTATAAATGCAACTGCGAATTTACTGCATGTAACCTTTTACTAACTTAAACCACAAATCTTATAAAAATTTGTTACCATACAACCACAAAATATGTGTGAACTTCCAAAATTATCCCTCCCCACTCCGTCGGCCAAAATCTTTTGAAAACCCTCCTTCCTCTCTCGGTCTCTCTCTGTTTTAGAATATGATATTATTTGCAATTTTCAAACTCTAGAGTTTGAAATGTTGGCCTAATTTCAAGTTTTATAATTTGACAATGTCGTGTTAGAACAAAATTTAAAATGGAGGAGTGATTATTGTCGATAAGTTTCGAACTCTAGAGTTTGAAATTTTGGCAGAATTCCGAGTTTTAGAATATGATATTGTTTACAATTTTCAAACTCTAGAGTTTGAAATTGTGGCGTAATTTCAATTTTTAGAATATGACAATGTCGGAACAGAACCAGACTAAAAATGGAGTGATGAGTTACCTCGTGCTGTGATTTTGGCTCTAAAACTACAACATCCATGGCTCCCTCTTCCTCGTCAACTTCCATTTCCATTTCACAACCTTCCAATCCCTAATCAAAATACACATTGCTCTCATATATTGGGTTCAAGATTTCTTCTTTACCAATGGAGGGAGAGGAAGTAATGGAGGTTTCCATTGAGAGTTAGGAGGTGTGAGGCGAGAGTTCGAAAGCAGATGTCGACTAGGTTTATGGTGGGAGGTGGGAGCTCAACAATGGTGGTTTGGAATGGAACCAGAGAACCAGACGATTTCCCCTGGAAGGAGATGGAAAAAAATTGGAGGGAAACGTGGTGGGTTTAGGGGTGTATGTTTTTTTTACATGGTTTTATGTTTGTAGTTGTATGTAATAAAAGTAGGGGTATTTATGTCCATTTTTATAAGGGTATTTTTGTCCGAATATTATTTACTTAAAAACAAGTTACATGCAGTAAATTCGCAGTTGTATTTATAAACTCCCTACTTATTTGTCGGGCATCAAAAGGGGACTTAGTCCTTGCACCGAAACTACTTAGTTTTAGTGGAACAATACCACCAATGCTGTCCATATATTATGCTCGACATTTCGTTTTGACATCTTCTTCCCATTTTATAATTACTTTTTTAATTTTGCCTAAATGGATATTAAAAATAAGTGTCACCTTAGCAACACAAATGATAGGGATCAAGCTAGACCGAGCTTCCATTTAATTTGTTCACACCCCCAATTTAGATTTTTGTGAGCCTCTATATGGCCCACAACAATGATCAAAACCGTTCATTTTATAGAATGTCACTTACAATATATACTCGGAAAAAATAACTCGATCGAAACTCTATAGTTCTGCAAACAAAACAAATTTTTGCAAGGAAACATGGTTGATGACAAGTTTGATAGTTCCAATCACTTCAATTGACTGATTAAAGGAGGACCTCAATTTGATTACCAACACGAGTTAGCTCCAGAGACCATTTAAATACACGTTTCGGATATGGGAGACTTGATAAACCTAATTTTTTTCATTTGGGGATCAAAGTGTCACTTCACTAACACTTCAGGGACCAACATTACAATTAAACCCTCCTGAAGAGTATATGTGCACCATGCTGAGGTTGCAGCGTCGCATACTGAGTAGGGGCATGAACGTACGACGGTGATACAGAGAGATAATACCGTCTAATAATCATAGCTAATACAATCTTCGCTTCCATCACAGCAAGATTCTGGCCTACGCAAATCCTGGCACCCAAACCAAATGGGAAAAACGATGCGAAATGCTTCCGAGCCTCTGTGAATCTCATCGGGTTGAACTCATTAGCATCTGCTCCCCATAGCTCAGTGTCGTGGTGCACCGCCATCATGGCCAGGTAGAGTTGGGTATTGGCCGGAACGTCAAGGCTTCCTAGCTTTACTCTTTTTGAGGTTTGCCTCATGAGCGCCACGGCTGGTGGATAGAGCCGGAGTGTTTCGTTCAGTATCATGCTCATCTGCCCAAAAAAAAAGAAAAAGAATTCAATGTTTCAATGGGTGCTATTTGGCAACAATGTTTCCATCCTCTTTTGTTTACGAAGAACATGATACTACATGTTTTCATCCTTTCTTGTCAAAAAAAGAAAAAAGTTTGCAAGATTGTGTCAAATACTAGTTCTATGTTTTCACATATCGGTTAATGTGCAAGTGACTAGGTTTAAACATGCAACATGTTTTTGGATAGAAAACACATGGTCACAAGAAATATTGAGAACAAGAGGTTGGCTGATTACTCGATTGTGTCCCAAAAGCGTTGCAAGACTTGGCAATATGACTAGCAGAAAGTACCGACGATGCCATTCTGCTGGGAACAACCATAGTTACCAAACATGTTTGCTGTCAACAAAAATGGTACTCCACAAAAGACTCGTTTGACTGGTTGAAAATCAGCTTGAGTTTTTCAAACAGGAACAGACAAGAAACATGGTACCAGCACTCATTTGACTCGTTAAAAGTTCGTTCAAGATCAAATCCTTGTGCCTAAAAGTGCTGTAAAACTTGATGAGATTATTAACATAGATATCGACCAAACTTACAATCTTGAGCTCATTTAAATTTTCTGCAGTTGGGACCTCACATTCCCTGCAAATGGAGAACACTTCTTCCCTCGCCTTGGTTTGCCATTCTTGATGCAATGCAAGAAGTAGAAGTGCCCAAGTCAAAAGATTAGCAGTGGTTTCCCTTCCTGCAAAGTAAAAGGTTTTGCATTCATCGATTACTTCCTCGACTCCCATTCTCTCTTCTACACCGTCTTGATTCCTGTGGGAGGACAGTAACAAAGAAAGGAGATTTTTTGAATTTTCTTTTGTTTTGCTGTTGATTACAATTAGTGTCCTTATCGATTCTCGAGTTTCCTTGTCCAACTGTGACCTCATTCTGTTCTTCTTTGTGGGCAAAAACCTGCAGAGGATTGGTTTTGAGAAATCAAGGACAACAAAATTTGGTCAAAACCAAGAAACACAAGTGACAAGACCAGTGAATTTTTTAGGTTTATAGTCACGTATTTGCAATATAAAGACACAAGTATAAACAAAACCGATGAAAAGTAGAAACTATTAACATCAAACTAACACAATAGGCATTTATAATCACTAAATCATTAAATCAATGCACAAGTCTCCCACTCACATTAGACTCCGAACTCAGAAGATACAATGGGTATGCCATCAATGTTTTGTAGAATATTAACTTCTGATGACTCAGAACCCTGAACGCTATGGCAGAGAAGTAATTGACTCTGCCTTACGTCACAAACTCAACCAAATGTTGAGTATCCATTCAAAATGTTTCTGTAGTATTGGAAAGATATGTGGCCATACCTTACCCAAAAAAAAAAAGATATGTGGCCATACACACAAAAAACCAATAAAATGCTACTGTTTACTAAACGACTTAGATTTAGGAATGCGAGATTTCTAGAGTACTCTCGAAGGCCATAGAGTTTGCATGGATGCCAATCAATTAACTGTGATAGAAAACCATTTAATTTGATACCATTCCAAGATGAGATAGAAAAGGGACATAATATCGCAACAAGTCAACAGTTAAAAGGCACCTGAATCCAGGAATGTAAACACTCCTTAAGGCCTGCAACACGAGACTTGTTTGGCGGTCTATTAATTCGAAAATCCGTTTCCCTTCTTCGAAACTGCTTCCAAAAGCTGTCCAAGATATAATATCTGCCGAAAGGTCTTGGAGTTCTTTGTTCACTTCCAACTCGAACTCGTCCCTCCCTCCTCTTTCTTCCTCCCACTTCTGCAGCATCTTCATAGTACTGCCAACCATTTCTGGCACCCAACCCTGTCATATATGCAGTGTTAACCTGATGACATTTTGGTCACAAAGCCAATGTTGAATTGGAGGGCAGAGTATGTTTAAGCGGTTTTAATGCAGTATTTATTGCAAAATGTTCATCAAGCCTTCCAATGGAAAAAGATGAGATTAGCTTTCAACTTGCTTCAATCTTGATTGGTTCTAATGCCTTTTTTCTTTTCGACAAATATGAGGACACATAAACTTTGACCAAAACCGGCCACATAGAGTGCATGCAATCAATCCGAAGTGTAATGATAAAAGTTATATATCCCAAACGGGGAGTAGTAGGTACCCAGTGGAGATATGAATCCGCATTTAAATTTCTCATGTCATCGAAAATGTGATGCAAATTGAGTTCCACCACAGTTCTATGCAATTGTTGGGTCGTGACCCCGACCCCGTTCCGTACCCCAAGCACAAAAACGCAAACACAACCAAACACAAACACGAGAGATGCGAGGAAAAACTCTGTATATGTATTATTCACAAAACAAACACAATATACATATGAAAAAATCTCTCCGGCATGCCACAACCCGGCTGCCATGAGCCATCACTCCTCTCTCTCTCTCTCTCTCTCCCTCATTCCGGTGCTCTCCTGACAGTATCTCCAAACCTCTCCGAGGAGCCCGGCTCCTCCTGAAGGAGAGGAGCCTCACGCTCACACTCTCTCTGCTCACTCTCTCTGTCTCACAGCACACACTCACTCCACTGCCTAAAGCAGTCAACAAAATAAAGGGAGAACAAAACAAAGGGATTTTATCCCCTACATCTCACACCCACTCCACTTGGGCGTTCATTTTGTGTGCATCGATGAGCTTATCGTTCATACTCAAGATCACGTCGATCGAATACAATCAAATTCTTAGTCCAATTATATCTGTGAAGAGTTTTGACTGTCCACCATTTATTGTGAATTTGTATGACAAATATGTTTGTTCAACTACATGTACCCAACTTTATGCTATAACCCATTTGAGTTATCATCAAACGGAATCGTAATGGGTATTATTTCGTTTACTCTTAGGTTCGAATTTATGATCTCTTTCGGGTTAGTCCATTCGTAGTTTTGTTGGCCTCTTCGTAAGTGTGCGATGGAAAAGAAAGGCAGCTTTGTTTGATTTGGCTGTAAATTTAATTTAGTTTAATTTTGGTAGGCAAAGAGAGTAATATGATATGATTGAAGTGATAAATAACAATGGGATATGATTGAGTAATAATTGAAAAAATAGAATAATTATTAAAGAAAAAAAAGTAAGATAATAATTAAAAATAAAAATAAAAATAAAATAAAATGGCAACCGTTACTATTATTTTGTAAGATGAGTGAAGAGGGACTAACGAGGAATTAAGAGAGGGAGAGAGAGAGAGAGAGATAACCTTAACTCTTTCCATGTTAAAAGCCAGGCCAGCAATCCTCCTATGAACGGCCCACTTCTCACCGGCAAGCCCAACAAGCCCTCGTCCCCACAGAAGCCCAGACAAAGGGTTAAACGGGATATTCTCAAACGACCCACCCGTATTCAACAAAACCTCCTTAATCATATCCGGGTCGGACACGGCCAAACGGGGCCTCGGCCCGAACCAGTACAGGAAAGTCTTCCCGTATGCCGTCGACCAGTTGTAGTAGTGGGGAATCGAACGGCTCACGACGTCGTGGGTGAAGGTGGATATCGACCGCGATTCGGCTTCGGCGATCATGCGCCGCCGGATCTCCGCCGAGTTGCCGAGGAACGGGCGGTAGCCTGGCCCGGTTATGCCCTGGCTGCTGAAGTGGTGTTGGATTTGGAGTGGGACCCATATGAATGAGTGTGTGAGCTTGATTAGGAGGGATGTGAGGAGTAGAGAGGCTATCAGAATAAGCAGCATGGTTGAATTCTAGCTCTGTGTGTGTGTGTAGAGAGAGAGAGAGAGTGTGTGTGTAGAGAGAGAGAGTGTGTGTGTGTTTTGGGAAAGTGGAGGAAATGGTGGGGTGGTTTGATGATGAAATTGGAGATGGCGTTGTTTATTGGGTTGATAAGGAAGTTCCAATTAAAGTTGTTAAACTACTCCAGATATAAAATTGAAGGATTATGGAACAATTGAATACAATGGGTATGGTAAAGAATAAAAGATGGTTTCTTCCTTCAGGATCTATAAGTGGATGGAACTGAAAGCTATTTTTTATAGTTGAAGATTAAGGAAATGATTTCTTCATCCGACAATTCAGAAATCAAGTAGTGCTGCATAATTTTATCATTCAACTAATAATAGGGTTTAACTGCGTCATCCACCGAATAGAAACTTTTATAGTACTTGTGAAGTTATCCACTTTACATCAACTCACACGTCTCCACGCTCGAAGGGACACAGTTAAGCTTGTGATAATTGTTCAAGCTCGGCTTAAGTCTACGACAACTTGGCTCAAATTCGGCCCATTAACTTTTCATTACGCTCGAACTCACTAAAAATTTAACAAACAAGTCTCAACATGCTGAAACTCGGTTCGATATAAATCAGCTTATTTGGAGCCTAATTGCAGTAACACATGTAGCAAAAATTAGGTAACAATAATCATTTCCGTGAGGTTTACGAACGAAGATTATCAAACAAGGTAAAGAGAATCCATGAGTAATTATGCAATGCTCTTAAAATACCACCGTTACATAGTGTTTCAAAACCTTTCACAATAACGCATGTGACAAGCATAACCTCACACTAAAGTCATACAAATATAGTCAATAGTACTTCATGAGTAATTATTAAGTAGTCTGGGAGCACCGCCACCTGGTGCTCCGGATCGCTTCACAACCACACTAAGTGTAGCGGTCCCACGCGAAGTTCTTTTCTAACTGAAAGGAAAATTGGCTACATTACATGGATTCTGATACCATGAATTTCTATACTCCATTAGTCCACTCTCATTTACAAGGCAATTCCAATCTATAGTTTTGATACCATGAATCACAACAAAATAAGTAAGTGAAAATTGAACCAAGTGAGAGAGCACATTTACAAGAAAGAACACATTTCAAGCCAACAAGGGGAAACCACAACACACTACACACAGGCAGTCAGCCGGCACCAAGAAACTTTACAGGATATATTATTACATTCTAAACAAAGGAGTATGTTCTGGTCAGTAATCGACGTTCCGCGATGAAGTTCAAGAGAGTTAGCTCCGGGGACCATTTAAAGGCACGTTTTAAACATTGGAGATTTGATAAACCCAATTTTTTTCAGTTGGGATCAAAGTGTCACTTCACTAGTAAAACCTTACAATTAAACCCTCCTGAGGAGTATATGTGCACCATGCTGAGGTTGCAGTGATGCATACAGAGTAGGGGCATGGACGTACGACGGCGATACGGAGAGATAATACCGTCTGATAATCATAACTAATGCAACCTTCGCCTCCACCACGACAAGATTCTGGCCTACGCAAATCCTGGTACCCAAACCAAATGGGAAAAACGCGGCGAAATGCTTCCGAGCCTCGGTGAATCTCATCGGGTTGAACTCGTTAGCATCTGCTCCCCATAGCTCAGTGTCATGGTGCACCGCTGCCGTGGCCAGGTAGAATTGGGTATTGGCCGGGACGTCGAGGGTTCCTAGCTTTACGCTTTTCGAGGTTTGTCTCGTGAGTGCCACGGCCGGTGGGTAGAGCCGAAGTGTTTCGTTTAGTATCAAGCTCACCTGCCAGAACAAAAGAAGAAAAAAAAACGGGCTTAAATGTTTCAATCGTGCTGTTTGGCAAAAATGTAGTCAGTGCTTTGGGTTTTTATGTTTACAAAGAAAATGTTTCCATTCTTTCTTTTCAGGAAAAAAATGTGAGGTATACAGAACCAAAATCGGAAACAGACCAAAAAAATTCTCTCATTTGGCTCGTTAAAGTTAGATTAGCTCGATGTGTCCCAAACATGTTGCGAAAAATCGGAAAGATAACTAGCAAACACTACTGGCGATGTCACTTTTGGGGAACAACCATAGTTATCAAACATGGTTTCTGTTACCATTTTAATGCGTTACGAAAACAGAAACAGACTACAAAAATATTACTCCACAAAAGACTCGTTTGACTGGTTGAAATCCGTTTTAGATTGGCGCGTTGTGCCCTAAAACTCTTCACTGTGGGAACAACCGTATTTGCCAAATGGGTCTTTCTATTTCAAGTTTAACAGTCTTTTGAAAACAGAAAACAGACAAGAAACGTGGTACCAAACACTCATTTGACTCATTAAAAGTTCATTCAAGATCAAACCCATGTGTCTGAAAGCGTAGCCAAACTTGACAAGATGATTAACATAGATATTGATGACTAAACTTACAATCTTGAAGTCATTCAAATTCTCTGCAGTTGGGACCTCACATTCCCTGCAAACGGAGAACACTTCTTCCCTCGCCTTGGTTTGCCATTCCTGATGCAATGCAAGAAGTAGAAGTGCCCAAGTCAAAAGATTAGCAGTGGTATCCATTCCTCCAAAATAGAAGGTTTTGCATTCATCGATTACTTCCTCGACTCCCAATCTCTCTTCTACGCCGTCTTGATTCCTGTGGGAGGACAGTAACAAAGAAAGGAGATTTTTTGAATTTTCTCTAGTTTTGCCGTTGATTAGGAGTGTCCTTATTGATTCTCGAGTTTCTTTCTCCAACTGCCACCTCATTCTGTTCTTCTTGGTGGGCAAAAACCTGCAGAGGATAGGTTGTGAGAAATCAAGGACAACAAAATTTGGTCAAAACCATGAAACACTGGTGACAAGACCACTTTAATCTTTTAGGTTTATAGTCAAGTATTTGGAATATAAAAACTAAGTAGATAAAATTCATAATCGACGAACAGTAGAAACACAACTAATAGGCACCTGAATCCAGGAATGTAAACACTCCTCAAAGCCAGCAACGCAAGACTCCATTGGCGGTCTAATAATTCAAAAATCCGCTTCCCCTCTTCGAAACTGCTTCCAAAAGCAGTCCGAGATATTATATCCGATGAAAGGTCATGGAGTTCTCTGTTCACTTCCAACTCGAATTCGTCCCTCCCTCCTCTTTCTTCCTCCCACTTCTGCAGCATCTTCGCAACACTGGCAACCATTTCCGGCACCCAACCCTGTCATATGCACAGTGTTAACCTGATAACATTTTGGTCACAAAGCTAGTGCTGAATTGGAGGGCAGAGTATGTTTTAGTGGTTTTAATGCTGTGTTTATTGAAAATGCTCATCAAGCTTGCCAACGGAAAAAATATTGGTTTAGCTTTCGACTTGCTTCCATCTTGATCAGTTCTAATGCTTTGTTTTCTACAATTCTGAGGGCACATAAAATTCGACCAAAACCGGCCACATAAAGTGCATGCATGTAAACCAATTTTTAGAACCAACGGATCTTGTAAAGATGTGGCTCTTAGCCCATCTGGTTGTACCCTTTGGTGTTGACTGTTGGGGCCTCGTGGCTCCCATCCTCTTGAATGACGATTTGGCTTCTATGGAAATTTGCAAACCATATCTGATTCGGATCTCACCCAATGGCGGAAGTAGCACTATCTTGACCTAGGCTAACAAAAAAAATATATATATTAAATTTTAGCCCATCTCATTTTTTTTTATTGAAAAGTTGATTTGTCGTGTTGTAACTTTTCCTATTACCACAACAACTACGGAAAGAGCATTTTCAACTTTGAAGCATGTGAAAACTGATAAAGATCTTTTGTGCATTTTCAGAAATGTGATGCAAATTGAGTTCCACCATGGCTCTATTCAATGAATTCCGAAGCATGCGTTACCTTGTGCGCATCGTTTGTGCATATCAATGATCTTATTGTTCATACTAAAGATCACATCGATCGAATAAATTAGTGGTCAAATTACATTCGTGAAGAGATCAAAATTGGGTTTTCCACCACCGTCGTCGTTGTGAATCTCACCGTGCGTTTATGTTATAATATGAATCGCTCATCTTATTCACGAAAAAAATTAATTTAATCGAACATTGAATGATATATCAAAAATTGAATTTTAGTTTATAATATGGACACTCTTATATATCACATATCACGTGACAAATGACGAATAAGGAGAGAGAGAAAGAGAGAGATGACCTTAACTCTCTCCATGTTAAAGGCCTGGCTAGTGATCCTCCTATGAAGGGCCCACTTCTCACCCACAAGCCCAACAAGCCCTTTTCCTCCCACCAGCCCAGCCAAAGGGTTACGCGGGATCTTCTCAAACGACCCACCCGTATTCAACAAAACCTCCTTGATCACATCCGGGTCGGACACAGCCAAACGGGGCCTCGGCCCGAACCAGTACAGGAAAGTCTTCCCGTAAACCGTTGACCAGTTGTAGTAGTGGGGAATCGAGCGGCTCACGACGTCGTGGTTGAAGGAGGATAGCGGCCGCGATTCGGCTTCGGCGATCATGCGCACCCGGACCTCGGCCGAGTTGCCGAAGAACGGGCGGTAGGCCGGCCCGGTTATGCCTTGGTTGCGGAAGTGGCGTTGGATTTGGAGTGGGACCCATATGAGTGAGTGAGTGAGTTTGACTATGAGAGATGTGAGGAGTAGGGAGGCTAGCAGAGTGAGAAACTCCATGGTTAAGAGAGAGAGAGAGAGAGAGAGAGGGATTTTGGGGGAGGTAGAGGAAATGGCGGGCTGGTTTTATGATCAAATTGGAGATGGCGTTGAAAATTTTTTGAGAAGGAAGTTCCAATTAAAAATTACTCAAGATATTAATAAATTGGAGATGGCCGTCTATCTCGACAATAGACGGTTCAGATTTTCATTCGAAAAATAGATGACTAGGATTTTTATGAGCTCGAATTAAATTCGAGTCGTCTGTGTCAAGATGGACGAAAGGATCATCCGTGCGGTGGATATAATACAGCCTCTCCAATTTCGTGTTTGTGCGTGGGTGTAGCATTGTTGGATAGAATAATTAATGAGAGAAGGCACAGTTTTGCATGCGTCCACTTTTTTTTTTTACTTCTTCAAAAGAGCTAGTGAATTCGGTAATTTGAGGCTGAAAACAATCAATCAAATCATCATTGGACTGACATTGAATAGAAGGACGTTAAGCGACTGCAAAAGTAATTTTTAGTGGATGCCATGCACTCTAGTCAAAGTCCCGTGAACTGGACAGTAGATGAACCCTTTGATTACACGAAGGAGTAGTTGGTAGATCCAAACGAATAATTTGGGCTGCATGCTTTTGAATTTCAAAAACCGCGCGCGCATCTTCGGTGGGACCACGTACCTGCCCTCTGCACGTGCGCCTCGGTAAAACCGTGGCAGAAAAGCTATGTGCACAGCAAGCTGTGCACAACTGCTGTGCACATACGCCTTTTTCTCCCTCCTCGGGTCCCGTAAAGATGATCGGAGCCGCTCATTTTGTTCGCTAAATTTTGAAGTGATTTTGGGTGTTTTGTTGACGCCTCTAACGATATTGAACGAACCTCATTTTTTACAGAGACCTTAAATGACAAATTTTGAACAAAATGAGCGGCTCCGATATTTTTGCGAAACCCGAGGCGGGAGAAAAAGTGATCTGTGCACAGCTGCTGTGCACTTAGCACAGCTCAAACCGTGGCCCATCTGCGCAACAAAACCATGCGCGCCCCTGGATTCTGCAAAACCATGGTGGGCCAACGAATTCAATTTTTCCCATCCTCATTTTTAGTAGTATTATATATATTATATTACTAATATATTAGATATTTACGCAGCATAAATTTTTAATTGTCTTTATTCAAATTTTGGTTGCATTTGTAAGTTTTACAATGACCTTTATGGGATATAGGTTAGTCTCGATGAGATGAATTGTAAAAATTAAAAATATTACACAAGTGTTTTGAAAAATATCAAAAAAATAGTTCAAAAATCAATTTTTGGACTAACAAGGGCGAATTATTATTTTTTACATGTTCACTTTAATGAACAACTTATCATTAGTGTGAATAATATGTAATTTTGGGTGCAGAATATGTTGTTGGGCACAACCTTTTTCATTAGTGAAAACACCTAAATTATGTCAATTTTATATATTGATCAATGATTACACTAATTAACAACTTAATCATTAGGATAAATAATTTGTGATTTTTGGTGAATAAATTATCGTTCAAAACTTTTTTTTTGGATAAATAATTATCGTTCAGAACTTGTTCAACAGTGAAAACACCCATATTGAAAAACGTGGCTATGTTGAAATGTAAGTAGGAGTATTATCTATTCTAAGAGCATCCACAGTGGTATAATCAAAACAAAAGTTTTATAAGGTTAATAATATTTGCTCAAAAAGAGCTCACATTAAAATAATCAATTTGAAAACATCTTAAAGTACTCCAATGGTTAATTTTTGTCAAGGCAATGAGCCAAGGTTTCGAAATTTGCCCATTTCATAGATTAAAATAAGTATTTATTTGAAAAATAAGTACTTATTTGTTGAATTGAAAGTGATGTGTTGTGAGAGAATGACATATCTCTTAAAATAGAAAATAATAATTTTAAAATAAGAACATTAGCAGAACGAGGCTTAACTTAATTAATGTGGGATGACACCAACAAAAAAAAATGATGGAGCAAATAAACTATATGCGTGTCATTAATTGTTTTTTACCCGCAAATAGCATGGATTTTGTGTTAGTATAAATTAGTATTAACAGATGCTCGTGCCTAAAGGCACGTCACAATGTAATATAGTCCCAAATTATATAAATTATTATTACATGATCTAACTGCAAACGTAATCTACACATAGTATGAGTTACCATATTGATAAGTTTTCCTATTTGATCATATGTAAAAGGCAACATTCAAATATGAAAACATTACCTTAAAAATGAGAAAAGAGGGGGTAGATTTCTTAAGAGGATCTTTTGTGCATCTTTGGGAAAAAAAAAAACTGATCTGGCAACTAAAATTTAACGTGAAAATTTAATCAGTTGGCCGTGAATGTTACTTTATTTGTATTCCAAAAATTTAACGTGAAAAATTAATTAGACGGCCGTGAATGTTACTTTATTTATATAACTAAATAAAAAGTATAATTTAGATAGATTGACGGATAGCAAAATACGGTTGGTTGAATCAAGGTTATTAATTCCGTATCGTACCAGCCGGTACGTACCGGATTTGAGAAAAACCGGTACCCTAACCCCCCAATACCGTTCCAGACCAAATACCGGACGTTACCGGCCGATACCGGTCATCTCGGAAAATACCGGCCGGTACCGGAGTACCGGGAATTCCGGCTGAGATTTTGCAAGTTTTTTTTTTCCTTTCAATTCCGGCTTCTTCCTGTCAGCCTGTCAATTATCAGATGGTTTAAAAAAAAGAAAAAAGTTTTCATCTTAATCCCCAAAGAAAAATAAAACGTTTTAAACTTAATCCCCAAACAAATTTTTAGCAAAACGAATCCCGGATTTGCACCCCCGTGCGTGGGCTTAACCATAGTATGTACGCGAGGCTCAAATTCCGGATTTGCACCCCCCGTGCACGAATAACCCGTGACGCACACCCAATTAATTGGTTTCCAAATCAGTTTTTTCAAATTGCCTTCGGCCACCGCCCATTTTCCCGATCGCGCGAGGCTTCTCCTTGGGTCCTCATTTACAAGTCCACTAGTGTGCAAAGTCATTTAAGATGGAAAAGAGTTTTGTAACTAGGCAATGTGGGACAAGATGTATGATGAATTGCATAGTATGAGGGATTTTTTTGAATTATAATTATATATAATTATTATATATATTGTAGTTGCGGTAAATCCGAAACGATACCCGGTATCTGACCGGTACCGGTACGTACCGTACCCGTAGGAAAACCGGTATCCTGACCGGTACGGTATTCAGAACATTGGGTTGAATAAAGTGTAAACTCCAAACTACAAATATTCCTCGATTTTATATTGGGTAATTTGCACTTACATCCCGTGCATTATAACCAATTTAAAAATATACCCCTTGTACTTCAAATTTAAGCACTTTCACCCTTCTACTTTGAAGTGAAGAATGAAATTTGCACTTATAACACTTGTATTTTTATGTACAAGGGGTGTAAGTGCTTAAATTAAAAGTATAAGGGTGTATCTTCAAATCAGTGATATAGTACTAGGTAATATGTGAACTGGTGTGGTTGGGGTATAAGTACTTATTTCATATTTTTAAACTAAAAAATAATGTAAATAAAAATATATTTTATATTTTTTTGCACTGTATAAAAAATCTCGATTAGATATATCAAACAAAATTCATATTGCTAAAAAAATTGTTTGTGTGGATACATTATTTTTGAATTTAAAATTGTCTTCTTGAAAAATAAGTACTTTAAATGAGTTTCGGAACGGAGCTTGAATTAAGTTTTTTTAAGTTGGAAATGGTGCGTTAAAATGGGCCTTTAATTGACAAAAGTTTTTAAAAAACAATTTATTCCAAAATTGGTGACTCGGATAAACATATACTACTAGTTTTCTTTTTCTTTTTTTTATCCGCAACATATACTAGGAGTACTATTATTGGAGTATATACATTTCAACGCAGCCACGTTTTTTTTTAAAATATACTAATAATAACTGTGTGGTGTGCAAGGGAGTTTGATTTTGGTACAGCCCCCGTATTTTTTAATTTACACATCCAAACACAAACAGCAAACCTAGTACGCCAGAAATATTAGGGAGTGTGATTTTGGTATAGTCCCGGAATTTTTGAATTTACACACCAAAACACAAACGGCAAACCTAGTAAGCCGGAAATAATTTTTTTGTTTTTATTAATTTTTTTTCTGTATTTATTAATTTTTCGTCGATTTTTTTTTTTTCATTTATAACCCCTGTACTTTTATGTAAAGGATATAAGTGCTTAAATTTAAAGTATAAGGTCCTGTTCTGGAACGTGAAATAAGTGGAGTACTTATTTTTTAAGAAGGCCATTTCAAGTTAAAAAATGATGGATTTATTGAAATCTAAAAATATGCAATATAGATCTTATTTAATCTCATTGAAATCTCTAATACGATGCAATAAAAATAAACAAATTATTTTTCATTTGTATTATTTTTTTAATTTAAAAATGTGAATTGAGTATTTATTTTTTTAAAAGGTGTTCTGGAATGGGCTCTAAGAGGTGTATCTACAAATCAGTGATATAATAATAGGTAATATGTGAACCGGTGTGGTTGGGATGGACCGGGTTAGAGATCAATGCAGTTGATTTGGGTTTTGGATCTAGTGCGGGAAGATACTTTTAAGTGAGATAGGTATTGTCAGGGTGGAGCTTTGTACACCGTCCATCACATTCAGAAGGGACGTTTTTATTTTGGTTCAGCTACACACTATAAAAGCCCCACCACCTCTCTGTAACGTTACCCTAAAAATCCCATCTTTTTGTGCGAATCTTGGCAGGAGATGCCGCCCTATAAATGTTCGCTTCCACTCTCTCTTCATCCGTCCAACCCCTCTCTCTCTCTCTTTCCAAACCTAAAAATGCCATCTTTTTGCTGTTCTTCCCCTCTCTGTCTCCTCCTCTCTTCTCTCTCCTTATGCATACCCATCAAATCTTGGCAACCTTTTGCTGTTCTTCCCTTCTCTGTCTCCTCCTCTTCTCTCTCCTTAATGCGTACCCATCAAATCTTGGCAACCTTTTGCTGTTCTTCCCTTCTCTATCTCCTCCTCTTCTCTCTCCTTATGCAAACCCATCAATTCTCGGCATTTCTTGACTGTCTCTATGCATACCCATCAAATATTGGCGTTTCTTGGCAGTTCTTGACATTTCCAGAAATTTCTTAGATATTTCTTGACTCTCTCTATGCATAGCCAAGTCTTGATGAAGAGACTTGTCTGGGTTGGGTGGTGGAACGGAGAGAATTCGGTCTCCGGGTCAGCCCGGCGGCGAGTCTCTCAAGAGATTGGTCCCACGGATCACACAAATAAATGGATGGTTGAGGAGGTGTTTGGAACACCATGTCGTCGTGCGCCAGAGGCATGGAATAATTCACCCCCCCCCCCTGTTCGTTTTGGAGAAGAAGAACGTGAGCACTCACGAGGATACTTTCAGGAACAAACCACGTCACCGATCCTGGATAATTCAGAATTCGGTCTTCTGGGTCAACCCGGCGGCGAGTCTATCAAGAGATTGGTCACACGGATCACACAAATAAATGGATGGTTGAGGAGGTGTTTGGAACACCATGTCGTCGTGCCCCAGAGGCATGGAATAATTTCCCCCCTGTTCGTTTTGGAGAAGAAGAACGTGAGCACTCACGAGGATACTTTCAGAAACAAACCACGTCACCGATCCGGGATAATTCAACCACCACCGTCGATGAATACACCAACGGCAAAGATTATTTCTATTACACCACGTCATCGATCCAAGTGCTAGGAGCTTTGGTTCACGTTATCCATGAGCTCCAATTTGAAACGAAGGTAAAAATTCAAATTTTTATTCAAATCCCGCCAAATCAATTTCTTCCCCTATAAATGGAATTCTTTGCTGTTTGCAATTCATTCTCCAGTGCTATACAATTCTCTCAATTCCTCTGTCTCTGTCTCTCTCTCTCTCTCCTGCTGTCTCTCTCTGTTCTTCTGTCTCTCTCCCTCCCTCCCTCCACATTGTGTGAATGGCTCGTCCAAAGCTAACATTAGGTCTGGTTAGAGAACTTGTGAGGGTGAGGCAGTCACAGAAGAAGGCTCGTAGGAGCCTGTCAAGGCTCAAAGCAAGGCTGGAGGTTCAGAAATCCAGACTCTCTGGAGCAGTTGAGGGCTTTAAAACTCATAGCAATAGACTTGCAGCTGCTGTGATCGAGCCAACTGAAGCTGATGATATTTTCCGTAAGCTGCATGACATGAAGCAGACTGAGCTTTCTGCCTCAGCAGAGATCGGTGAGATTGAAGATGAGATGATCCCAGTGGAGCTCCTGATCAATCAGGAGCAAATGCTTGCTGTGCAGGTGGAGAGAGACTTGAGGAATCAAACCACGATATGTGTGTCAACTAGGGAGGAGGTGTATGTTCTGAAAAAAAGTGGTATAGGGCATGAGCTTTCGGTCGTGAAATCCGCTAAGGACAGATCCGCCCTAATCGGTTACTGCAGTGACCTTGGGTTTCGTCCCAGGTACCAGTAGAGTTTTCCAGTTGAAGCAGTAAATAAAAGTCGTGTACGGTTGAGTGTTGTTGACTCATCTATCGAGTCATGTACTGTTGAGTCCTGTTGAGAGTCTCAATATGTACTGTTGAGTCTTGTCTATCGAGTCATGTCGAGTCATGTCCTGTTGAGTCTCAATATGTACTGTTCAGTCCTGTTCAGTTAGTTCTAAGTCTGGAGTCTTTTGTTTTTAGTTGAGTCTGTGAGTGTTTTCAGTGTACTTAAGTGAGAATTACGTAAATAAAAAAAAACTGAGTTCCTTTTTTTTGTGCATGTTATTTGTTTATATAACAAATTGATGTTGTGAGTTATTATTGGAGAAATGATTGTATCTCTGTAATTTTGAAATATTGATTGATATTGCTGACAATTTGATTGGCCTCATAAGCAGTGGAACACGGTCTTTAATTACGATGTCTATTCAATGTAGTATGCTTTTTTCTTCCTTCAATTGGCACAGAAGAGGGACTTTGATATTTCCTTGTGAGATGCATTTGACCTTTAAGATGTAAGCCATAGCTTCATGTTCTGATTTCATAGAACCATAGTCCCTATTCCTATCTATAAGGTTCTTGTGCACAAATACTCGCTTCTACTTTTGCACATGATCTCTGTGTGTGTGTGAGAGAGAGAGAGAAATGCCTTCGGTATAAGTGATGAGATCTCTTACAAATGGTCAGTCAAAATCCTTCAAGGCATTGAGATTTTGATGTCTCTTCATTCACAAGCGATCATTTCAGTGCCCTATGGTTGCGGGCAGCAGGCGCATTGTCCTTTACTAATTTCACGGTTATCAAATATTCCAATCCTGTTATTAGAACTACCATATGTAGGAAACAAAACTGAAGGTATGCAGGACAAAGCTATTGCAGGATGATCCTAGTAGTCAGAAGATCATCTTCTGTTGTTTGAGATGTTATTGATGAAGGAATGTATTTCCATTGTCGATCTTATGCTTTTGATGCTCGAATACCGTTCAAATATTTTTCATACTTTTTCTGTCAGCCGAATTGTTACCTCCGTAGTCTGTAGTTAGTTGTTTATATCCATCATTTCCTAGAAGCCTAGAATGTTGTGCTAGTGAATTAGCTTGATGTTTTTTTTCTCGTCCAAGTTATTTAGCCGTTCTTAGAATTCATTGTGGTTAGCTTCAGGAGAGATTCGGACCTTGCTTAAGGTGCAAATATGCTTAAACTACATTACATGGTTGTATTACTTCTATTGCATGAATTTGAAATTTTTTTGCCACCTAGTTGTTTGATCCAAACTTCTTGTTGCCCAACCTTTGAACAGATTACAGATGCTGTTGCTTTTACAAAACTTTTCAAACATAACTTGATGTTTCAATCTGTTGTCGTATGATAAAGATAGATCAGCTGTTTGTGCATTTCTCATAGCAATGCCATATGACAATCATGTTGCTTTGCGCTGTGCAGTAACTTTTCTGTGATCTTTGATGTTGAGTGGTTCATATCACATCTAGCGAAAGATGCTAAAATGATAAAAGAGCTACCAAGAGGGGACGTAAAGATTTGGACTCCGTATACTATGCGTGTTCCAAGTAAGTGTACTGCTAAATGCTATCAGAGTCGTGTATTTACCATATCTTCTAAAGAAGCGTGTAAGTTATTTACATAAAGATGTCGATATATAGTGGCTATGATCAAATTTCAATATATCCTTTCAGATTACATTTGTCTAGCATTTCATGTTTCTATGCATTGCTGTTCATTGTAATTAGGTTTCGACGTGAGCATCTGTATGTTCTCCTTTTTACACTACATAGTTTGAATATGGCATATGATTATGTGTATTTTCAATCGTGGTTGTTACAATGTATGGTTTGTATTTTGGATCTGAAATCTGAAGTAGCTTAATTCCAGGTGTAGGAAGTTGAACAATGTTGTCGTTTGTCTTTAAACTGGGTGATAAGATCAGGTATTTAATTCCACCATAAGGCCCTCGTGTTGAAATTGGGTACGTTTAGGAAATTAGAAATGATCTTTTGCAATTGGATTTGTGGTGGCATGCCTAGGTGAGAGCGTAGGTCTAGCCTAATATGGTATTATATCTGTTATAGGGCATGTGGGTGACATGGTTAGAACTGGCTCAATGGGAAGAGGTATTCCAATTGGCTTTAGAGGGAAAATTGTGTCGATTCTAGTGAATTGATAACATCTACATTGATGTTTATAGGCTGCTACCTGCTTCAGTTCAGATGCACGAGGGAGAAGCTTGCTTTTGCCACATTTGACCACGTCATGGGAGAAGCTTTGCAGAAGGAAAAGTGCACATTTGACCAAACAAGGATGTGATTACTGGAACTTTCCTTCCAGGACGTTCTTTCATTTGGTTGTCGTTACTTATGGTTGTCTTGGCACATGGAGGAGCTTGCTTTTGCCACTCTCCCTGAAGTGCTTTGATGTTTGATGGATGAATTGTAGATTACCTAGATTGCACATCAGTTGGCTCTGTAGAATATGATGCCTTGTCCACTCATGGCTGGGCTATAGAACATCCGTACAACTAGGGGAAATATGCTTGTCGAGTAAAATATTCATAGCACATTCTTCTCAATCCGGTAGACTGGCAGTCTGGCACTAAGTAACAATAGCAGAACTCAAACCACGGTACCTTTGCTCAATTGTTCCCTGTGAAGTTTTTCAGCCATGGATGGAGAACATTAGTTTCTTAAAGAAGTATTTTTGATATCCAGATTGCTTTGAAGTTCGCTGAAATTGGTAATTTAACTTTGGTCGTTTATGAAAAATTATGCCCTCACACCTTAGGAGTTGTTGATTAGTAATTAACCTTTGAATCCTCAACCAACGACGACAACTAACTACTCAACTTAAACTACTTAGCTGAACTGGCAATTACAGTAAATCTAATTGGGGAGCATTACAAGCCAACAGTTCAGATTTCAAATCTTAGAATTAAATTGCGTTTAAAAGTTGAAATAGATTATTTTCCTGCCATTTCATGTGACATTTATTGCTGTAAGGTTTTGTCAGTTGCACTGTTATGTCTTTATGCGTGGGATATGGGTCTTGAATGTTTACATAGTAACTAACACTTGATGTTTTTCATTCTTGTGAAGGCTGTTCAGCTCACCAAATTTGTTTACAGACTTTCAAATAAGTTGGACAACGATTTACAAATGCTTAGATGCAGAGTTAACTATCATGCATTGAAGTACTGATCCGATAATTGAAATGGGTGAAAGATTGGCACACTGAATGAGGATGAGAAGCAAACACTATATTGCCCTTCGCCTAAGGTAATCTGATTGATCCTCTCTCGCGCTGACCCTGTACCTCCTATTCCTTTTTGTCCTTTATTGGTAGCTGATACTATTGAATACTTTTCTCAGTAATCTTTCCCTTATTCTGTTAACCTGCGTAAATGCGTCCACTTGATGGGAACAGTAATCTGTTGCATGGTCTTATTGTTTGATTTTAGTGATTTGGGTAAAGTGTGTATGATCCAGATGCAAACACGTGAAGTAGCTTCTAACGTGTCCAGATTAACTTCTTAACTGCCGATATCTGACATTTCATGTCTTACCTGTCACTTTGGTGTTATTTATGGTTGCTATATTGGAAGTGGAAATAGGAATTTGTCCACTGATCTGTATTTATAGTTTCTTAGTGTGTGGATATTTTTCCAGTTTTACATATGATAGGACCTGCAAGGAACGATGAATTATATTGATCGTACCGAATGTCCCTTACAGGTTCGAACCTGATATGCTTGCATGCTCAGGATGCTATTATGGTGGTGGGGACAAGGAAATGATAGAACTAGGTGCAATAAGGAAGAGGTGGAAAACTCTACATGTAAGGTTCCTAATGCCAGTTTGTGAAACTATGTGCGATAATCTTCAGTGTTGGAGAAATAAAAATGTTGATGAGCAATTTTGGCGATAGAAGATATCTACCTGACTACGGACCTTTTTTTTCTCAAAACTTTACCAGCTTTGAAAGATCTAGTTAGGAAAAGAAATTATGGTAGCCCAAGTCTCAAGTCCAAAAGGCTCCGCATGCTACCCTTACAATTTTTGATATTCCAATAATGAGCTTGTGTTTGGCAACATAGTAGCTAAGAAGAGATCTGAGTGTTTTTGGACAAGGATATGTATCAGTGATTAAATAGGTTACGGTTCAATCTACAAAGTATGAGGTTTGGTCTCCTGCTAATAAAGAGACAAGAAGAATCAGATTAGGACAGGTTTGTCATCTCAATTGCTCAAAATGAGTAGCAGAATGCTGAAGCCTTTTGGTAGCTCGATTAGGAGTAATGTCAAGATTTGACTTTTGACCAAAAAAAAAATGTCAAGGATTTGACTTGTCACTATGATTTCCGTAGATGCTCCATGTATGGTTTATCATCTAACCTGAGTTTGTTTTTCGAATCTGGATTCAGTATTGGTTTGGAGCACATGTTGGTTTCAAGTTTCAACTCTGCTTTATTACAAGGTTTCAACTACTCTTTGTGTACATATCTATGATGAAGAACACCTGATATGTGAAGAATATCTGTTATATTTCCAGGGTAGCAATCCTGATAGGGAAAGAAGGCAAGGGAAATGCCCACTTACTCCTGAAGAAGTGGGCCTCATGCTGAGAGCATTGGGAGAGCCGATAGAGTTGAGGCCGGGAAGGGGTGTGTTTCACGAGAACCTAGCTACTTGTGTCTCTGAAGATACAGAAGCCAAAGAGAAAATGGAATCGGATCCCTGAAAACTAGGTAAAGATGCAACCAGAAAGGATGTTGGTGAAGTAGTTGATCAGAATGATAATGACAATGAGCCAGAATGGTCTGATCCCGATGACTACGACGACACAAAATATGCTCAGGCTCGTTGGATACTTTCTTATCCGAGGAGCCTAAGTTGGAAGATATGTTGGATTGAGGGAGGATGTAGCTTGGCTGTCGTCAAGCAGTTTCTTGTTGTACCCAAGTGATTCATTCCCCCGAATTCTTTGCCCCCTTGGGTTCCCTCTCAACGACATACAAGTTCTGGCAAAATCTTTTGGATGTGGTGTGAAACCATCTTCCTTAGAACAACAAAGCAACGGTGATACAGGGTTCAGATGTCTACTTGTGCATTTCAAGGAGGATTTAGGTTCATCTGCGGGAACTGGGGTTTTTTTCATCGTGTTAATGACCCTTTAGAGTCTTTTGCAGAGCATTTGGCCGAGGGGATTCCTAACCGAAAGAGGAAATACATATGAGAGTACAAGGTTAGAATAAAGTAGATTGGGTTTTGGAGTTGATAGCTAAAGGTTTTTCCCAGAGGTTATGTGGAGAGCATGGAAATATTACGTGAATAAGGACAAGAAAAGGAGTGCAAAAGAGTAAAGAGGAGTGTGAAAATCATTTCCCTTTATGATGCTGCAATTCCTACACAAAACTGCATACTACTTGTAATGCTCACTATTGGCGTAAAAATGTTGGAACACTTCATAGAAATACTAATTCTACCAGTTTCTCTACGACAGCCACAAGGGAGTCATTTATATGTCGGATGCTTGCTTTATGTGTGATGTTTCCTATTGAAAGTTTTCATATTCCTCCATTGCAAGTAAAGAAATGGTCCGATGGCTATAACTTTAACATGAAGTGATCTAACGGTTGTAAAAGTTGCTTTCATTTATATGTCTAGACATTCTCAATAGAAATTGCTCTATTTTATAATATAGATTTCTTTTCAAATAGTAATTTTTAAAAATTCATTCATAATTTCTTTTCAAAAATTCATTCATTTCCCTCCAAATACTAATTTCTAATTTTTTAAAGATGTTCACAAAAAATAGTCTATACTGGTCTCATTTTGTAGATATTATCGATATGTGTTGAACAATACCAAATTTATGTACATCAGAATAATATATTTTTAGATATACATAAATTTGTACATAGAGCTCACCCTCTATTTGCTGCAAACGTCTCTAGAACTATTTCAATACAAGGGTAAAAAAACAGCCTGGTGCTGCCTATAAATAATATGAAACTACTGTTGCCTCCGGAAATCATTGCACATTTGAACGGCACACATCAGAAAATCCATCGCAATGAAAACTCAATAAATGAGTATCTAAAACCTAAAGCTAAAAGCCTCAAAATGTTAAGACTCCATTTGAAGTACAAAGATAATTAAGTTGCCAAGAACCTCTATCGCAGACATTAAATAAACAACATTACAAAGATAGATAAACTGCCTTGAAACATTACGGAGACGCTGAGAAAACAACTTCGCTTGGCAATGACTGTCAATCGAAATTACAGAACAGTTATTTTAAATCCAGAAGGTAATTCTTCTCGAAGCTGGTGAGCACGTGCTTCCTGTTTCTTCTTGCTTTTCCTATATTTCCCTGAACGGTCAGATGGATGGTAAGGATCGATAGTTATCTTCTCGAGATTGATAGCATTCTGAAGTAGGTACATCACAAGCTTTCGATTGACAAACCCAAAAATCTCCACAGTCTTTAGGCATTCATGGGGATGCGGAGTTAACATCTGTGGTAATATTGCCCTTGAGCTGAAAGGCGATCTCAACTGCAAAAAAGACTGGAACAAAAGGGCTCATCATGCCTTGCTGATAGTCCATAAGGGAGGTGAAAATATACAGCAAACAATACACCCAGGTACTAAGCAGAAGAATATCATATCTTTTGAAAGGGGCATAAGAATATCTATCATCTGTATATCTATTGTTAATTGTTATAAACCCGTGACACATAATCTGGGAGATAAGTGGTAAAAATATTCTAAAACGTGGTATTGGAACAAAGCTCCATTGGACTGAAATCATGATTTGACATATGACAATAGGAATAACAAACCACAAGTTTTTTTTTTTTTTTTTCACAGAACAAACAATAAGTTGCAACATTAAAAAATCGATTGTACAATAGACCACAAAGCCATATAAGCTGTCAATATCTGCTAGTCGCGCAACCATAATAAAAAATAGCCTAACCACAACCCGACGTGGGACTAAGGTTAATAGTAGCCTGTGTGGCTTTCATTGTATAGAGAACTTTCGCTAACTCCCCGATGTGGGACTGGGGATGTTACACTACCAATATGCTTTTTCATGGTACTGTGTCGTGTAATTGTGTCATGTTAACACATCTTAGGAAGAATTTCCACTGAGAAAAAATCCTTAACGTATGCATATTACATACATTACTTCTTTGCTTTGCCACAACTTCATCAACGACTCCTCGTTAAATGTCAATTAACAAAAGTAAAGCCAATCTATTGGTTAGTCAAATTAGAATGCTTCCTCGACCATAAATATTGAAACCTATGAAGCACTGACACCTCTAGAGGTCGAAGTATCGCAGTGTCGAACACAGAGACACGTGTCTGACATGCACGTGGAGTGTCCAATAATTTGATTCAAATTTTTGGGAGGGACACGGTAGGGGTAAAACTGTAACTTTAAAAAAATCAGGGGTCAAAGTATAATTTTTAATTGGGTTGTATTGAACTTATAGATATCTTGTTTTGTTTAAATGGTATTGGAACTATGGATGTTTCGTTTTGTCCACATTTTGTCATTTAAACTTAAATAGAAAATCAACCCTTACCGTATTACGGTAATGGCTTCCCCTTTTCTCCCATTTTCCGACCAAATTTTGATGATCCGAATTGAACACAACGTGATTTTAAGGGTATCCGCGAAAAATCAGCAAAAACAAAAGCCGAAAATGGCTTGATTTGAACAGTTTTTATTTGAACCGTTCGATAAAATACAAACAAAAACAGCTCGGATCAAAGCCCTTTCCGCCTTCCCCCCCCCCCCCCCCCCCCTTTTTTTTTTCTGATTTTTCGCGGATACCCTTAAAATCACGTTCTGAATATATTGAGCGCCTCAGATCATTGCAAATTGGTCGGAAAAAGAACATCCTTACCGTAATACGGTAAATGCGCCCTTATAAGAAGATTTGTGTGTATATATATATATATTATAATTATGTATATATACACACATGGCTTATCCCCGCCGTATCCGTGTCCGTGTCCTCATTTTTTTAGAATTCCCACGTCTCCATTTTTTTAGAATTCCTGATTTCGTGCATTATAGTTTGAAACACTTGCTACAAAAGATAAAGCCAATGTATCTTGAAGTCCTGCATCTAGCCTCCATTAAAATGTCAATACCTTAGTTGTGCGAATCAGTAGCGGGGACAAGTAGAAGATCCCAAGGTTAGGAGCATGGGAGGAGCGTATATATAAAATTAATTCTCAATTATTAAAACTGGAATACATAAAAAAAACTATCAAAAATGTCGCCCTAGTAGAAGTCCAGTATGTGAGAAAAGGAGGAGACGGGCTGCCCTTATTTATACTGCAGTAGCCCACTTATATTAAGTAGTATTTGCTATAGCAGCTTGATCTCCCCCCAGTAAAAGGAAAATTATTTTCACACTCCCCTTTTATGAATCTACTCTTTTTTTACTTCATCCATTTATCAATGTGAAATTACATAATTAACAACCTTATTTCTTCATTCACTTTTTCTATATAAACGAGCATTTTAATAATTTTGCGTGGATAAGGGAAAAAAAGAAGTGTAAATTGATAAAAGGGGAGCTCAAAAATACATTCCCAAAACAAAACTGATGAACTCAGAAAAAATAACTCTCTCTCACTCTCCACGCCAATTGTTTCTCAATTCATGTCTTCCACAAAATCAGAATCGCCATAAACTCCAATCCCTTGCCACACGCTCCGGATTGGAGTTTGATCGCATGCCTATATGGTCGGACTCGTGCTCCAATCACATTTTTCTCACTTTGGAGCGCAAATCCACGCTCCCTCATTGGGAGCAAGGACATTTTACGTGATCCCTGCAGCTAAGGAGTAAGGTCAATACTTGTACAAAGATGAAAATGTGGGTGCAATGACTGCAGTCACAAATAATCACTGTTGAGATGCATTTCTAAAATTAAATGAAATGAAAAAAAAATTAAAAATCTTAAGACATCTTTTAAGAAAAGTCACCTTGAATGAAAGCAAAGACGGAGCTGCCTCTAGTAGAGAAGTAAACCAAGCAAATCTTGAGCAAAGTTCACCTTCGACATCCAATGTAAGATGCTTAAGTTTTGTTAGTTCAGGAATTTGTGGGATCTCCTCGTAATCCTGAAAAAGAGAAACAGGTATAAGACAACGAATAACAAAGGCAAAGGAATCAACCTTGGAAATTGTACCTCTGGCAGCCACAAGACCAATTTCAAAGTCTCAATCTTTGAAAGATAACTTGAAAAAGGTACAAGAGCATATGTAGCTTGATGTTCTAGCGACGCACCAATATCTAACTCAGCAAGAAGAGGAAGGTTCCCCATGGACAATCTTATTTTTGTGTGCCCAAAATACTTGAAGGTCACAAGCTTGGGCGCACAAAACTCGAGACTCTCCAACAATTTGCATCGGTATATCTCAAGGTGCTTCAACTGGAGCGCAGGACCAGAAACATTTAGATTAACAATCTGCTCTAACCAAAACAGCCGTAACTGTTCCAGATGTGGACAATTGGACAGAAAGTATTCGATTAGTTCTCCGTTTACATTTACATACTGTAACGAAAGGCTTGTTAGGCACTTAATGCTGGATAAGTTAGATGGGCTTTTGAAGCTGAGGTAACACTCCTGCGAAGGCGTGTAGAGCGTGGCAAGACAGAAGGGTTGCAAGTCAATCTCAAGAATCTTTACTCTCTTCGGTATCACAAAATTTATCCATTCATCAATAATGCAGCTATCGCTGCTATCCAAGAAAAAACTAACTCTAAACTCGTCCAAAGAAGGACGCAAATGCAACTTCAAAACTTGATTCACCCAAGCCACATACTTTGACCTTTCTTGCTCTATTTTTCTACCAAACAGTTTCAGTATTGTCTCTGATGCATCGAAGTTCAAACTGGTGGTGAATTTCCACAAATCTCTCCACCTACGTGAAAGCACACTGCTTCTTCCTGCTTCTCTAATTTTCAGCAGAGATAAAATGTGGGATAGAATTCCATCTGGCAGTTGGCTTATTCGATCCTTCAAATGCTTATCGCTCTACGACAATCAGATCGATCATGAAAAAAGAGTTTTAATTATTTCCAAAAACATAAACAAAAAAATCAACAGTCCACATTTTAAGCATGAACCCACAAAACACACCTCAAAGCAAATCAAGCTTTTAACTATTCTCCTAATTTTATACTCCCTCCGTCCCAAAAAGTAGGACACTTTCACTATTCCAGCCTATAAAAAATTATCTATATCTTTTAATCCGTAATGTTTTCTATAAGCAATATGGATATCTATATCTTAAGGCTCGGTTTGGTTTGGTTTGGAAAATAGCATAAAACATTGAAAGATATATGCAATTTAAAAATGACACATTTCAGAAAGTGTCTAACATTATGGGACGGAGGGAGTATCTTATCAGAGTGCCTGGGGATTGTTAATTGTGAAAGTTCACTAAACAGAGTTCACCTGGTGTTTAGGGCAGGCAGAGGATCGCCGCGCCCGTTTCCCCATCTGACAGTGATGTGGTGCTGCAACAAAGAGTGATTTACCAGCATATCAACCAGTTAATATGCAAAAAGAGAGGGGTGCTTGCTATAAACTGTAAACAAGTGGAATCTCTAAGCTTAAAGACAACAATTTTTATAGTTACTGATAATGCGAAAACACATTTTGTTGCGCCAAAAAATTGAATCTTTGACATTTATTCTCTCAAGAAGGGCCCGAGTAATCAACATCCAGATAGATTTTCACAGGTCTTCGTGCCGGGATGGTCCAGGGACGAACACAGCTATATATGTGTTTATGATGCAGCTATATATAAGAAGCAAATTACATAAAAATGGTTTCCTATACATAAGTGCATCTAAATTACAATAACGCATCAAAATAGACAGCCGTTTAAAGACTATGTCCTCGCTAATAACATCAAAAGATGAAAACTTTTTGAAGAATTTTCACAAAAGATGAAAAACTTTTAGAAGAATTTTCACAGATCAGGTCTCTTACCTAGTGGGCGTGGGCAAAAATAGAACGAAGACAAAGAAGATGATTAAGGTGAGCTAGTAGATCTGGTTATAACGAACAAGACCAACGAAGAAGAAGAAGAAAGCTATAAGTTTGTGCTTGATGTACCCTATCAAGTTTCTAAATAATAACATTTTGCTGTTTCAATAAATAAATAAAAAATTTGGAGTAAGGATGTGACTAATTGAGGGGAAAATTTTTAATTTATCCATTATTTCTCCAACTTTTTGTACTTTTGCGGGAGAATTTGGGAGGTACCCATCGTCCTTTTCAGAAATTTGGTCTCAAAATCTACTTCAAATCAAACTATGTATTGCTTCCAAGTGGGGGTTTTTAATATGTTCATTTTCTTCAAATCCCTCTAACTTATATTTCATTTTCTCTCAAAGTTACCGAGATGGTTACTACTAACAAAGTGACACGAACAACCAGGCACAAACGCAGCTATAGCCTATATATGTAGATTGCCATACAAGAAGTAAATTAAACAAAAAAAAAATGGTTTTCCTATATGTAAGTGACTCTAAATTACAATCATGCCTCAAAATAGACAGATATTTAATTACTATATCTTCTCTAATAACATCAAAAGATCAAACTTTTTTGAAGAATTTTCACAAAAGATGAAAAATTTTAGAAGAATTTTCACACTGCAGGGGAGAAACCGGTACCAGTTGTGCTGACTCGCTGCTGAGCAAGGTTACGGATCCAGGCAGGGCTGAAAAAAAATGGAAGATATCAAACGAAAGTAGAAGGAAGACGACAAACGATCTTAATTAGCCACATCTGGTTTCTTACCTTATGGGCCAAAATAGAACGAAGAAGACGATTAAGCTGAGCCAGATCAGGTCTCCTAAGACGACCAAGACCAACGAAGAAGAAAGGCCTGAGATCCCTGTCCGACCCGCCTGTCGCCCCCCCTGCCCGACCCGCCTTGAGATCCACTGCCGCACTGCAATCAGTCGTTTTATATAGCGAAAGAATAGGTGGTACTAGGATGGAAACAACTTTGCTACATCCAGGAACATATTCACACAAAAAACTTTAGGCTCTATTTGGAACTTATGGAAAGGAATGGAAAGGAAAGGGAAGGAAAGAAAAATAAAAAAAAATTTCTTTCCATTGTTTGGTTAGGAGAGAAAGATGAAGGAAAATAAAAGTTTTAAGTTCAATGAATAGTAGATTTTCTCTCCTATTTTCCTCTCACTTTCCTCTCTTTTTCTTTTCCTTTCCTTCTTTTCTTTTCTACAAGTTCCAAACAGAGTCTTACGCACATGCTCAAAACACGTGGGGCCACAAACAATAGCTTGTGAACCCATATAAGTTGCATGTATGTGGAAGGGTTTGTATGAATGTATTCGTGGTTGTAACCTAAGTACTTATTTTAGTCAGTTTTTTATTTATTTTAGTTATTGAAATACACTATGACTATTTATTTTTTGAATTGAAAGTGATATATTGTGACGAAATGGCATGTTTTGTAAAGCAAAAAATAAAAATATTTAAAACCCTAAGGCTCCGTTTGATAAACAGATTGGAGGTTGGGATTTGATTGATAAGGTGATTGCATTAGCAATACTTTGTTTGGTTTCTTAAATTTGTCCGGATTAGTAGTCCCATGGGATGAATTATTCTATCCACAGGGAGTATTAGTAATACCCCTTGGAATTTGGTATTCATAATCCAATCTTAACCCCTTCTCATTACCAATGCTTTCTTAATACCAATTTTTTTTTATCAATCTAATCTCATCATCTAATCTCATTCCAAATAAACACACTCATTATCAATTTCTTCCCATTACCAATCTCAATCCAAATCTCATTTTCTTACGAATGTCATCTATCTATCATTGATATCAAAGGGAGCCTAAGAACCTTGGCAGAATGGGATGTTGGGTTAATAATTATATTTTGACTTATACTTCAAACATATAGTTAATTCATTATGAAGAAAATATAGAGTTGCAATATAAAGGACGAAAATTGGAGGAATTAGAAGGGCTTCGTATATCACGATTACCTAATCTTGATGCTAAAAATATACGGGGCTGATTATTTCGATGAATTCTACACCGGTCTTAACTGTTTGCGAGTTCGAAATCTTTGCGGGAGAGATTATTCAGTGCCATTGGGACATCTCCACACCTCTCCCTATCACACAATGTTTTGGGCGCTCACACTTATGTCTTATATTTTTAAAAAGAATTTTTCAAAAAATTCCTCATAGATTCTTCATATTTTCAACATTTCTCTTTCTATCTCTCTCCACTTATTATCCCTACTATTTTTCAAAAAAAATTTTAAAACACAAATCAAACAAAGCATAGTCTTGTACCCAAATAAATATGTGATCAAGAAAACAACACTTGGCGTTGTCTGAGAGACACTGAATAATTTTTCCCTTTGCTCGTTTTGGAGAAGGAGAGCGTGCATGGGCTGACGTGGAAAACCCATGGGCTACCAAGTTCGGTAACCAACCTGCTGTTCAAAAACTTGAATTACCAACCTGTTTCTGGCAGTATTTTGTCAAAGGGCTTTTTTCAAATGTCCCTTTGTAGAAAGGGTTGCGTGTGGAAACTTCCAAGACAAAACACAACCACGTCACCAATCCGGGAGCTCACTTACAACCATCGTCGATTACGCAAGAAATAGATCATCTCTACTCTACCACGTCATCAATCCGTGTCGAAACCCCTTCAAATCAATCACCACCGTCTACATCAAAACCCCTTCCAAAATTATGCCACTACTAACGGACGGAATAAATTGCGTGTGGAGTATTTACTACTACTCCCTCCGTCCCTTTTTAAGTGTCCTACTTCGTAATTTTAACATATTAAAAAGACATCGTTATTATATCTTTCACATTAACTTTTTACTCCACTTTCCCTACTTACTCATCATTATTACACTTTTACGCACTAACTTTTCAAAATGGAATCTACTTTTAGGAAAAAATAGACAATGCACCAATTTTTATCCACTAACATTACAAAATGGACACTTATAAAGGGACAATCCAAAATGAAATACCGGACTCTAAAAAAAGGACGGAGAGAGTACTATTTTACTGTAACCCGTGCACAGGAGAAATTGTTTTGGAAGTTAAATCAAGATAAGGCCAAAATCTTTGCTGATTTATGTTTCTCCTTCCCTAATTCCAACGAAATTAGTGATTTCCTTATTGCGAATTTCTTCCATTTTGGATAGGGTAATTGCATGTTTGGGGTTGGTCTAGGGCCCCCATGTTTTGAATAATTTCACTAGGTACCCATTCAAATATGACGCATATACTATCTAATCTAATAATTTTTCACAAATTTTATGTACTTGCACCACCTGTTTTAAAATAGGGACCGAGGGATCCTATAGGGTAGGGCGCCCTACATCTCTGTACGCTAGATTCGGGTCGTCTATCAGAAGCATTTCTATTCAGTCAAGTGTGATTGATGACAGATCGGGTGTTTGGTGGCAGTTGTTAGGGTTTGTTTTTCGAGTTTGGGGTGTTTTAGGTTTTTGTTGGTCTTAACCAGTGTTTAGGTCTCGTGTACCTTTGGAGATTAATGCCTTGTTTGGTTTGGTTTTTGAAAAAAATTTTAAAAAATTGTAGGGGTAATTAGTGGAGAAAGATAGAGAGAGAAATGTTGGAAGTAGGGGTAGTTTTTTGAAAAATTCTTTTTGAGAAAGGAAGAGAACAAGGCATAAGTAATTTCAATTTTCTTGTGCCTTTGTCCTTTAAATATTTGTAATTTTCAAATTCGAAAATTAATAAAAAAAATTTGCTGATAAAAAAAAATTTGACAACGGTCCACACTGAGAAAGTTGGGTTGGTTTAAGATCGTTGCAATCTCATCGACCCAAAAACGATCAGTTTGGGCCGGGACTTCCTGAGTTCGTCTTCCCGAAAACTATAGTCAGCCTTGTTCTCTTACTTCTTAAAAAGTATTTTTCGAAAAATTCTTCCAAGATTTTTTTCTACTTTTAACATTTCTCTCTATCTCTCTTTATTTATTATCCATATTATTTTTCAAAAAAAATTTCAAATCCAAATCTAAACACAGCATTAATTAAGGTGCTTTTGAAAATTGAAATAATCATTTGATGAAGATACAAGACCAATTACACATCACACAAACACTTACACACATTCACACTGAGGGTGGTTATACGTGTAATGCGGTCAATTTTTTCATAAATTTAAAGAACTCATCGATATCCAGTGTATTGTTGAAAAAAATAGGTTTTTTTTTTTGGAAAAATTGTATCATTTTTATGTCCTCGTTTTACGGGCCAGACAAATACTCCGTATTATGAGACGGAAGGAGTACAAAATTATCACTATTAAATTGAAAAAACCCTTTACAAAAGTTCCCAGATTACATTAACAATTTAATAGAGTGTTCCCACGTACTCTAGCACTCCAAAATGATGGATACAGACTTATGTAAACAGTACAGAGCTGGCCTGGGCGGAAGCATAGAAAGCCACAGCTTCAAGACCCACACGCACACAAAAAATGCTAAAAGAAGGGCACCTGTCAACATCTCAGTTGAAGAGAAAAAAAATATTTCCGAATGAGGTGGAAACCATGGGATTTCCGCCTCCCATTGTGGGCCCCACCGTGCATTCACTGCGGTAATCTGAACCGTTCATCTTGTATAGCTTGCAAAATAGTGTGTCCAATCAAAAATCAACTTTATCGAACACTCATGGGTATATTAAAAATTGAATTTTGGTTTTAAATGGATGGTCATGCAAATTTTAACTTAAAAACTATTGAAAGAATCTAGGCCATCCGTTATTTTCTAGGTGAGGAGCAGTAAATATTCATCGGTGGGCGTAGGCTTTCTGGTATTTCAATTCCTTTTGTAACTGATCCATGCCAATTTCATTTCTGTACAGTTTCCCTGGGTCAACTGTGTTATCTTTAGCTGGTTGAGGGTTATTTTCCCCTTCTTCGTACATTCCCCCTGATAATGTTTACATCCAATTTTGATCAAAATTTTGAATAGTGGACCGGAAGGATGCTATTGGGCCTAGATAATGTCCAAAATTTCATTATCACATACCTGGCCCTCAAAACCCCCGTCGATGGGCCAGGGGTTTCTTAGTTTTATAAAAAGCCCCGATTCACATTCCATGGGTAAACCCAAGGTTAACTCGTACGAACACAAAGTAGGAACGGATCTAAGAAAGAAGCACATAGGATTTATTTCTTTCAAACAAGTCTGGATACAAACATAAGAGGCTTCTCCTTTTATAGACACAAGGAAAAGCATCAAGACAAGCGTAACTTCTAACTTTAGACAAGCATATCTTACAATTTTAGATTAGCACACATATTCGTTTACATAGTAAACAAACAGTACTAAAAATTCTATCTATTCCTCGACTTTTGTTATTGTGATGAAATTCTGAAATTACCTCTACATATGGCAAGGATGTTGGAGAGAGTTAGCTCCAGGAACCATGGAGACTTGATAAACGCATATTTTTTTTACTTCGGACGAAATTGTCACTTTGCTAATACTTTGGGGACCAACATTACAATTAAACCCTCCTGAAGAGTATTTGTGCACCATGCTGAGGTTGCAGTGTCGTGTACCGAATAGGAGCATGAACGTACGACGGTGATACGGAGAGATAATACCGTCTAATAATCGTAGCTAAAACAATTTTCGCTTCCACCACAACAAGATTCTGGCCCATGCAAATCCTGGCACCCAAACCAAACGGAAAAAACTCTGCCAAATGGTTCCGGGCCACAGTGAATCTCATTGGGTTGAACTCATTAGCATCTGCTCCCCATAGCTCAGTGTCATGGTGCACAGCCATCATGGCCAGGTCGAGTTGGGTATTGGCTGGAACATTGAGGGTCCCTAGCTTAACGCTTTTCAATGTTTGCCTCATTATCATCACGGGCGGTGGGTAGAGCCGAAGTGTTTCATTTAGTACCATGCTCACCTGCCAGGAAAAAAACAGACTTAGATGTTTCAATGGGTGGTGATTGGAAAACTATGTTTGGTATACATGGTTATATCAAACGAGTGAGAGGTTGGCTGGAGGGGGTCTCCAACGGGAGGAGAGGGGATGGCAAAATCATAATAGAAAAACAGACAAAAAAAAAAACACTCATTTGACTCGTTGCAAAATCGGAAAGACGACTAGCAGACACTACTGGCGATGCCACTTTTTGGGAACAACCATAGTTATCAAACATGGTTTCTGTTTCCATTTTCATACGTTATGAAAACAGAAACAGGCAACAAAAACGTTACTCCACACAGAACTTGTTTGACTGGTTGATATCCGTTTCAGATTGGCAGTTTGTGTCCTAAAACTCTTCACTGTGCCTTTTATTTGGTACAACAGTTTTGGCCAATCGATGTCTATCTATTTCAACTTTCAGAGTCTTTCAAAAACAGACAACAAACATGGTTTCAAACACTCATTTGACCCGTTAAAAAGTTTGTTGCCAAATTTGACAAGATGATTAACATAGAGATCGACTAAACTTACAATCTTGAGCTCATTTATTAAATTCTCTGCAGTTGGGACCTCACATTCCCTGCAAATGGAGAACACTTCTTCCCTTGCCTTGGTCTGCCATTCTTGATGCAATGCAAGAAGTAGAAGTGCCCAAGTCAAAAGATTAGCAGTTGTCTCCTTTCCTGTAAAGTAAAAGGTTTTGCATTCATCGATTACTTCCTCAACTCCCAATCTCTCTTCTACACCATCTTGATTGCTGTGGGAGAACAGTAACAAAGACGGGAGATTTTTTGAATTTTCTCTTGTTTCGCTATTGGTTACGATTAGTTTCCTTATTGATTCTCGAGTTTCCTTCTCCAACTGCCACCTCATTCTGTTCTTCTTTGTGGGCAAAAACCTGCAGAGGATTGGTTACGAGAAATCAAGGACAACGAAATTTGGTCAAAACCAAGAAACACAAGTGACAAGACCTCTGAATCCATCTTCTCATTTCATCCTCTATCACAAAGGACAAAAGGGCACAAGCTAAAAGATGAGACAAAAGAGGGACTTAAAGATACCAACCAGTCAGCAATTAATAGGCACCTGAATCCAGGAATCTAGACACTCCTTGAGACCGGCAACACAAGGCTTAATTGGCGGTCTATCAGTTCGAAAATACGTTTTCCCTCTTCAAAACTGCTTCCAAAAGCTGTTCGAGATATAATATCCGCTGAAAGGTTGTGGAGTTCTTTGTTCACTTCCACCTCGAATTGGTCCCTCCCTCCTCTTTCTTCCTCCCACTTCCACAGCACCTTCATAGTACTGGCAACCATTTCCGGCACCCAATCCTGTCATATGCACTGTTAACCTGATGACATTTTGGTCACAAAACGAATGCTGAATTGGAGGGCAGAGTATGTTTGAGTGTTTTTTAAGCAGTGTTTATTTCGAAATGCTAGCTCATCAAGCCTGCCACTGGAAAAAGATAAGTTTAGCTTTCAACTTGCTTCCATATTGATTGGTTCTAACGCCGTTTTGTTTCCTACAATTCGGAGGACACATAAATTAACTTCGACCAAAACCAGCCACATAATGTAAAGTACCAAAGTGGAGATAGGAATCCTCATGTTAATGATCATGTCGATCGAATACCCAGAAATTCTTGGTTGAATTATACCAGTCAGTATTTGTGAAGAGTTTGATTGTCCAATGGTTATTGTGATAAAAATATATTTTGTTCAAATAGATACCCAGGTGGACCTAACTTTATGCAAACAAATCGTAGTAGGTATTACTTACGGGGAAGGTCCTGTCAAGTTTCTTACCGTCCATTTTCAATTTTTTTGAGACATATTCCGTTCCTGCAAAATGAACTGATCCGATCATTGTTGCGGACTCGGAACGGTGTCAAAAAAAAATTGAAAATAGACAGGAATGGACGGTAAGAAACTTGACATGACCCTCCCCTTTACTTTGTATGAGACCAAGCGGATAGTAGCTACAAACACAATTTTCAAACACAACTCCAGACTTCTTAGACGCTGAGTGGACTAATAAGTCAGTCAAGACTAGTGTGTGTGAGTGTGAGTGTGAGTATGTGTGTGTGAGAGAGAGAGAGAGATGACCTTAACTCTCTCCATGTTAAAGGCCTGGCTAGTGATCCTCCTATGAACGGCCCACTTCTCACCCACAAGCCCAACAAGCCCTTTTCCCCACACCAGCCCAGCCAAAGGGTTAAACGGGATCTTCTCAAACGACCCACCCATATTCAAACCTCCTTGATCATATCCGGGTTGGACACGGCCAAACAGGGCCTCCGCCCGAACCAGTACAGAAAGGTCTTCCCGTAAACCGTTGACCAGATGTAGTAGTGCGGAAGCGCACGGCTCAAGACGTCGTGGTTGAAGGTGGACACCGGCCGCGATCCGGCTTCGGCGGTCATGCGCCGCCGGGTATCGGCCAAGTTGCCGAGGAACGGGCGGTAGGTCGGCCCGGCTATGCCTTGGTTGTGGAAGTGACGTTGGATTCGGAGTAAGGGTCATCATCGGGCCGGGCTGGGCCTGCCCGCCAAGTCGCGGCCCAAGCCCGCCCACGGGTCAGGCCGATCGGGCTTTTTCTTTTTGGTGGGCCGGGCCACCTACGATAAATTAAAGCCCAAGCCCGACCCACAGGCTAGCCCAATTGGCGGGCCGGAGGGCCAAAAGACAGGTGGGTTTTGATTTCCTTGGGCAAAACTAAACTAAGGGAAAAAAGAAAGGATTTTTTGGGATTTTGGGCTAAATGGCTGGCCCGTTGGTGGGCTTTTGGACGGGTACCATGGGCGGGCTGCCGGACGGGCTTACGGGCGGGCCAAGTAAAAAGTCATAGGCCCGAGCCCGCCTATTACAAATTATGGGCCGGGCTAGCCCGCCCGTTTTACGGGCTCAGGCCGGGTAAAAGCCCGGCGGGCCGGGCGGGTTTTGGGTAGGTCGCAGGCCTCCGGGCAAAATGATGACCCTTAATTCGGAGTGGGACTCATATGAGTGAGTGAGTTTGATTATGAGGGATGTGATAATGTAGTATGCTTTATTCGAAAATGTAGTATGTCTCAAGCACTACGATTTGATCTACGTGGGCAAGATGCTAGCCCGTGACCAACACAAAATTTTCGTCCTCTGGTTTGTTACTAAACAAAATCGTTCCAATTCCTTGCCTTAGAGCATCCGCATCACACTAGCTTATTCCCATTTGGCACTAAAATAACGAGTCAAATGATAAAAATGGCATTGCATTAGTCTCGGTACTTGTTCGGTCAAATAAAGAGTTGTAAAGTTCCTCACCTTTGGAAGCGAGCTACTATTCACAGGTTAACGTATATTTTATTAGTTTTCCTTGACCATCGTTGCTCCAAGTGGGGTCCTCACGTCACATGCTTCTCAAACCAGTACACCTTATTGTTGCACCAAATAATAAAGTATTGAGTTACACTTAGGAAAATGATATTGACACTCCAAAAATTGATGTAAGCACTCCAAAATCAATGTAATTTCAAAGTCATTTTCCTTTATTTTTTAGAATATCTGCATCAATTTTTGGAATACCAATATCATTTCCCTACACTTTAAAGCAACGAGGCTAATGCGCTGGGTTGTTCAAAAATGACTAGGCAAACTAATAAAGGTGACTTTTGTAGCTATAATTTGACTTAAATTTAGTAGGCTAGTGTGGATGCTCTTAGAAAGCGAGCAACTACTCATAGGCTAACCTATGTTTTACGGTACTCTCTTCGTTTCCATTCTTTAGTTTCTTTGGAAAATTTCAACTAATTAAGAGAACACAATCATTACACTTTTAAAAACCTTTTTTTTTTCTCATTTTACCCTTCAATTATTAAACTTTATTATTCTTATTTTTTTAGTACTACTAATTTTAAAAATGAAAAGGTGAAAGAGGAAATTTCATATCTATTACCCATTTAGTTTTCATACCGGACAATCTTTTTGGAGCGGAAAAAAAAATACTAATTGGAACTAAAGAATGAGAACGGGAGGGAATATTATTTTTTCGCGACAGTCTTTGCTCCGAATGGGGTCCTCTCACCACTTGCTTCCCAAGCGGTACATCTTTTTCTTGCACTACATAATAAAGGTGACTACATTTAAAATAATAAAGAGCCTGATGCATTGGGTAGTAAACAAGAGACTAGCTAGGCAAAATAATAAAGGTAGCTTTTGGAGCTATACAAAAAATGAGGAAGCGTCGCGTCATTTGACCAACTGTATCATTTGATCGACAAGATTTTAATTGCGTCATCTAACGAGTATAATTTTTTCTTACTCGTGAGTGAAACTATCCACCAACTCACACCTGCTCATGTCTCAAGGGTGGGATAAGGGTGTCAATGAGCCAAGTTGGGCCGAGTTTCGTAGTGTTTGAGCTCGACTCATTTACTAAATAAGGCTAAAATTCGAACTTGGCTCGGTTGTAAACGAGCCAAGTTTTACTGAGCCGTATGTACCGAGCTTTTGAGTGTCCAGCTTGACTCGTTTAGTAAACAGGTCAAAAACTAGGGATGACAATGGGGATGGATCGAGGCCGGAGGGTACTATCTCCATCCCCGATCCCCAAACCACTTCCCCGTCACCATCCCCAACCCAATCCCCAACGGAAATTTGTTTCTTCCCTCCATCCCTGCCCCAAACGGGGAATGGGGAATTCCCACGGGAATTCGGGGATCCAAACTTAACTTAAAAATAAATCACAGATTTCAAATAACATAAGATTTCAAGAAATTCCTTCTGCCAAGTTTCAAATAACAACATTAATTGAGGCGCCACTAATAACGTCAATAATAACAAAACAAGAAAACAACAGATTTCAAACAAAGTTCATTGAGGCGCCATTAATAACAAAAAAAAAACAACAGATTTCAAACAACAACGGCATAATAACAGCAACAGCAACAAAAGAAGGGGAGAACGCAGCATCATGAAACAGATTTGTCATTTGTCCCATATTTCCAAACAGAAACAGCAGCAGCAGCATGTAAAAGATTAAAATACAGCCCCTCCCATCATACAACGGGAATTTGGGCACGGGGCAGGGCCGGATACACAACCGGGAATAGGTACGGGTAGGATTTGGGGTGGGGATATGTTTGTCCCCGCCTCCAACTCGTCCCCGAATTTTTTTTAAAAAAAATCCCCATACCCTACCCAATCTCCAAAATTTCCCTCCGTTCGGGGTAGGGATCGGATCGGGGGTGGTCTGATCGGACGAAATTGCCATCCCTATCAAAAACTCATGCTCGAGCTTGGCTTGATAATAAACAGGCCGAAGAGACAGTAGGAAAGGAAGTCTTGGTTGTTAAAGAGAAGGAGCCAGTAGGACAAGTAGTCCCAGTTGTTCAAGAGCGAGCTGCTAAGGAGAGAGTAGATGGAGATAAAAATGAATGGGTCAAGGTGAAGAAGAAGAAAGCCAAAAGAACTCCCTTGGCCATCTCTTCTTCTTTATGTGTTTCTTCTACAACAAACGAAGTTGGTGTTCTCGAGAGATGTGAGGATTCGGGTGCCTCCGTTGTTGTGAAAGTAACAAACAAAGATGATGCAGGGACTGTGCCTCCTTCAGTTGTGCTTTATCCTGTATCTTGTGTCTCTACTCCGGTTGTCCAAGGTCGGGGGTAGCAATCAACAAGAGCTTCCTCCTGTGGCTCTCCGTCGATCAACACGTTTTCGAGAGCCTCCAAGGATCCCTTTGGAAGGCGATTTCATTGGATCTCGTCAGAGCTTGAACTAGGTGGTGGGTGATTCCACATCACCTACGCCCGCTAGAGGTGAAACTAGGAAGAAGCTTCGAGAGAAAATACAGATGTTGAAGGCTTCAAGGAGTTAAGGCTTGCATGTCATTTGTGTTACTTTCTTGAAGTGTGCTTTGAGCGTTATTGATATCTGCTATATTTTATTTAGGTTTTAGATTTTCTCCTTTTCTTTCTTCTCTTTTTCTCCTGGGGTATGTCCCTTGTAGACTGAATATTCGGTTAGGCTTTTTTTTTTTTTTGTTCTATTTCAAGCTAAGTTACCCAAAAAAACAAATGTTTATTATTAAGCTTCAATCAACGATCACAGTTATTCATTAGTGTGTACTGGTCTATAAATCTAAAATCATGTCGTCGAGCTTGCTCAACGCCCATATCCTTCACCACGATAGAGTTAGGAAATTCATCTCGCCTGGAAAATCATGGTCGACACGTAGAACGGATATATAGTTAAGCTAGTGATAATTAATTGTTCAAGCTCGGCTAATTAAGTCTAGGCCAACTCGGCTCAAACTCGTTCAATTAACCTCGAGCTCACTAAAAACCTAACAAATTAACAAGTTTAAACATGCTAAAACTCGTCTTGGTTCAAATCGACTCGTTTGAAGCCTAATGCGGTAACATTAGCACTTAAAGATTAGGCAAGAACAATAATTTTTGACGACAAGTATATATAAATGAAGATTAACAAAAGTTCTCAATAATTTATGCGCACATCGACTAATCCGAAAGAACCAATTCCACCGCCCAATTGCAGAGCTTAATTACATTTCCTTCATCTTCAATTCCATTTATTTCCCTAGCTAGGTATATATGCTCATCAATTAATTGGTTCACAGTCCTAGTTGTACAATTAAATTTAACTCAAGTGTCAATGAGTCTATGTATGCGAGGTCCCAAACTCTCAATAATGCAAAAAGTTCGCATTTGGTTGCCGTGTTCATAAGGCTGGAAGAACTGCTATTGCCCCTTTGAGAAGCCAGCATCGTGCTGCATCCCGTCGAGTGGGGTTCGCTCTGGTCTCCAATTGATCAGAGACGGTCACTTTGTAGAGCTTGTCAAGTAGAACAAGTATGTAAAAAAATCAGCTCTATCGGATATCATTAAATGCCTAATCGACAACACCTTTTATCTTGAAAACAATTGATCTGAAACACTAGATTAAACCCACTATAGAACTCATTATTTCCAAGTTATATGTGTTACAATGATGCACTTAATTAATAGTATCTGATTAAGCTGATTTTTTGCACATCTTTCTACTCGATGAGTTTTATAAAGTGAACGTTTTCAATCAATCAGAATAAGACCGGAGCAAACCACACGCAGCGGGCCAACACGCACCCCAGTCAACTAAAATAAAGGAAGGAAAAGCCGTTGCACGGAAAAGAGAAGATAAAGACTCCACATGTATTTGGAATTACTCGACGCATGTGAGCTCCACAAAAGTAATTTACGGTTCAAATTCTCCCGTGTCCGTTTCAGTACACATTCTTAAAAAATAAGTATTTATTTTATATTTTTAAATTCAAAAATAATATAAATAAAAAATAATTTTTTGATTTTTTTGTACCATTCAAAAGATTTCGATGAGATCTATCAAATAAGATCTTGCTAAGAAAATTATTTGCGTAAAAATATTTTATTTTTGAGTTTGAAATTGCCTTCTTAAAATGAGTTCCGAAACAGAATTTAGTCAAATTTATATTCACGTGCCCATTCTCATTATTTCTCAAAAGTACCCTCTTTTAGATTTAATCATGGTCCCGCATCAATAACTCGAAACATTCTTTTAATTAAAACTCATTAACATTACAAACCAACTAAGCATGACAAATCCATTGTTTAGCTCATTGATTAGTTGCATTTCCGCACGCTGAAAAATAGGATAAGAGGCCTAAATGGGCCCAACGATGTGGGAGTACCATATAAGAGAATTTCAAGACGGACTTGAGTCATAATTTTAACCAAATTATACTTCCTCCGTCTCAATTTAATTGTCACTTTTGAGAGTTCGTGCCACTTTTCAATTAATTATATCTTGTAATTTATAATATTTTAGGTGATTTTGAAAACATTGTATTATAGAACAAATCGAAATCTATCAAACGAGATCCATATTATATATAAAATTTATTACCAATTTAAAGATATAGCTAGTTTTTTTATCCGGTTAAAATAGAAATGTGACAAGTAAATTCGGACGGAGGGAGTACGAGAAGACAAAAAAAAAGAGCTCCTGGATTGATCGACCAAAACACCAAGCATTACCCCAAGAGAATCAAACTGTAGTTTTTTTAAACACTTACGAGTGTTTACTAATCAAGGGAAGAGGCCCTAATCTTTTATCGGGAAATAACCTCGGTGTCATCGAAGAGGCCCTGTTTTTCTTTCTGTCTTTTGTTTTTATTTTCTTTTGTTAATTTTGTATTTTGGGACCAATAGTGTCCTTTTATTGTGCTGTGTATATTTTGGCTGAATTTGATATAATATTGGGATGATTTAGTTTGTTCGGAAAAAGACAAACACCCTCAAGTAGATTGGTTGTGTTCTTTTTCTCCAAAATAAGATTTGACAATTTGGTGGGCAATTGCCACTAGGGAATCACCAGGCCAAAAATAACCCACTTTAAGGTGAATGTGTTTTTTTTTTTTTTTACTAGGCTTTAACCACTCATGGTAGACTGGTATAGGGTTTGGACCAATTATTCCATTGTTCTGGCATGCAGCACTTGAATCCTAATTCGGTTTGAGTTTTGAATGAGATTTTTAAGAGGAATAAGTGGAGGAGTAACTAAAAAAAATTATTAAAAATCGTGCGCAGAAATTTTGAGATCCCCAAACAAACAAGGTCAACATAAATTTGGTGTTGTATACGAGCTGAGTCTATACAAATAAACGGAGCTTTTTTGAGCTGAGTCGAGTTTTAAAGTGTTGAGCTTGACTCGTAAAAGGCTCGACTCATTCAAGCTTGAGCTCAAATTTCATGCTCATTTTTAGTTAGCGAGGAGTGTTCAAGTGCTACAAAATTTGGGTCAGCTCCGCTTCTTTGCACCCTTATTAGCAACTGGCAAATATGTTTCCAAAAATAAGTGAATGTTTTACTACTACTAGTATTTTTTTTTAAAATACTGTTAACCATGAGTGGGCCAGAGGATTGGACAGAAATGTTGCAGCCAACTCACTGACATTCAATTAATCTGGGGGACAGTCGCACCTGGACACCGGTCTTGTTCACGTCTTCAAATACTAGTAACACATCAATTCGATCGTATTTGACCAAATTTATTTGATTAGATGCTTTCACTTATCACCCCAACCACATCCAGATCTATGTCCCTACTTCTAGCTGTATCCAATCATCGGTCGAGCTGCTTCTCATAACAAACAATCCTGGCCGCCTTAATTCAAGTATATCCCGGCCAATACCCGATCTTGAGAACTAATTTCACCGTTCATTTTCGGAAATCACAATTCAAGTTAAAGAGAGAAAAACTTTGTATGTACTGACCATATAAGTTAGTAGCACCTGAAAAATTTTGGACCGACTTACCTATTCAACTCCATTAAAACACATTTTCGATCCAATCGATTTGTAAACAAATCAAAATAAGTAAATTTGAACACACACAAGTACACTCAGTAATTGCGAGAGCTATTAAAGGGTACGGCGTCCATTTTTCACATAGGAAAGAAAAACATACAATTTCAACTACATACTGTAATTTTTCAATTTGACAGAAAAGTTTCAAAAATCTACAAGAACAATAATAGTCAAACTATAAATATCATCTTCCAAAAATTTCATTACTAATTTTACCCCTTCGAGTCCAAATCCTGACTCCGCCCAAACTACGTACCCAAAAAACAGACATAATTAAACTGGACATGTATCAAAGAAAGAACAAACCTAAACTGAAACTGCAAGTTCCTTTTTAACTAAACAAAAAAGGAGAGGCTACATACATGCATATAAATATATATATATAACTACGCATACAAAAATAAATAAATCTCTCCAACATAAAAACCAAGAGAGAGATGAACCAGAATCCAACAGCAAAACTAGTGAAAAGATGCGCTAAAGCAGAGATGGTTTCCTCTCAGATGGGCCTTCCCAAGACTCTTCATTTGAATTTACTCCTCCAAATACAGCAGCAGCAGCAGCTGCAGCAACATCAATGCCACCTCCCATGGAGGTAAGCAATGCAGAAAACCCAGCAGTGGAGGCCCCACCATCACCAACTCCCAATCCGAAAAGATCGAGCGTGGTGGGCCTGTTGCCATATATGGACGATGGACCCATCATCAGATCAGGCCCATCGGTGGGTAGCCCGAGTCCCAGCCCAGATGCCATGGAATTCCCCTCTGCCTTAATGTGGTTGTTCCACTGATGAGGGCCGGAGGTGGCAGAGGCGGTGGAAGTGGGGGTGCGATTTTCCGATGATGGCAGTTCCAAACCGAGGCCACGGAGGAAGGAGGAGCCGGATCCTGTAGCACCCATTTGGGCTGCTTTTTGAAGCAATGCGGTGGCAGATAAAGCGGGCGGTTGATGAGCGCGGTGGTGCTCATGGCTGGTGGCTGGAAATAGGGAAGAGGCGGTAGGGTTGGATAGGTAGAGTGAAGAGGAGAGGGAGAGGGACATGGGTTGTTCTGTCCTGTATTGCTCTGAGCCGGCCATGGCACAGATCATGTCAGAGTAAGAGGATGGAGATTGGGAGGATTGTGGGAGACCAGCCGGTGCTGATGAGGACGATGCAAATATACTAGCAAACACGCCGCTATTGCTATTTAAGGTGTTACCGCTGGTGGTGGACGAGCCAGCAGCAGCAGTTGTGGGGGTGGTCAAGGCTGCCGCCACTGGTTGTTGTTGTACTAGTCCCGCAGTAAGGTTTTCCGGTGCCTCTGTCATCAAAGTCAAACATCAAGAATGAAGGACACTGAGATATTAGGTTATGGTGCACTTCAAGAAAACAAGAAATCTTACGAGGTGAATTGAAAACATAGACCTAAAAGTATTAAACATTGATATACTTTTAAGAATCGATTTTAAGCAATTAATCTAGAGCTTTTCTAAAGTTGAAAGCAAAAGCAAGAGGTTTGAAACACTAAAATCTAAACGGACGAGGATCCTTCTCAATTCTTGTTGAGGTCATTTGACTCGGTTGTAAATTCCTATCGGGAATATTTGATGATTTGAAACACATTTCTAGTACTCATTGATAACAATAACCACACTAAATATCCTGTCAAATCGGTTAACAATCAAGATTTAAGAACACACATATCTTGTATGAGAACTCATATACCTCAAGATGCGTTTAACATTCTCCACGAGTTCTAAACATGATCGTTTTCAGTCAATCGACGTAGGTACTCAACAAGCCAGTCCAGTCCCTCAAAATCCAGCATAAAATTACCATCTTAAAAGACACCACAATGACCACTAAAGCTTTCCCAAAATAAGATTTCCTCATTACTTTAGAATTCTTTTTATCTCGTAAATCAAAAGGAGAAGCTGTCCCCAACAATACCAAAACACAAAAACTAGGAACCTTTCTTCAGGCCTTTTCAACTTGGGAAGATAGTGGAGAACTTTAGAGGTGAAAAGGAGATTTCAATGATGGCGTCCTGACTCTCACCAACCGATCTCTATTTTCAATTGCTTTTATCTTTGCTTTTATGAGATCAGAAAGAAAGCTTTCCAACTTTCAATAATTAAACCCCTTTAATCTTTTACTATCAAAGTAGCACTACTTTACTCATTAATAGAGAAAGTACTAATTTAAAAGTAATTTAAAAAGAATAGTTTAATAAAACAAAGACCCTCTGTCCGAATCAATCCTTACAAAACTTTATCCGAACCTTATCTCCAGATGAAAACAAAGATGATCACTAGTAGACAAATCCAGACAACAGATCACGTCAAAAAATTTGTTCAAATAAATGGAAGGAAAAAAAAAAGACTGATTTGATCCTTCAATCCCCAAATTAAGCAACTAATTGGCTTCATGTAGTTATGTTACAAATAATCAGTATTATATCCTTTTACTGATACTATGTTTAATTTATCGTCAAAATTTGTAGGATCAATCATTCGTCAAGTGGAATAAAACAGTATCAAAATACGAACTAAAGTTAAGTAAGACAAAGCTAAGAGGTAAGAGGTAAGAATACTACTAAATACAATTGCTTAATTTTTTCCCTCGTCTTTAGTGGTCTTTCTGTTTCGCTTTTATGTTTTGCTTTTCGTCTAATTTCGTATCTTTCAGGCATCCCAAAAATGAGGTGAATCGAACAAAAGTTGTAAAAAGACAAACAAAAATTTAGGCAAAAGGAACCATAAAGGAAAAAAGGCCTCATGAGTTCCTCGTTTTGGCATATACAATACAAACAGTGAGATTTTGAAATTATACCTGAGCTTTGGATGGACAGAACTGGAGAGAGAACACCTGTGGACGGAGTGAGAGGCGGCGGCGGCGGACTAGAGGACGACGAAGCTGCAACAACAGTCTGAATCTTCAGAGTCCCCTCTGAATTAGCAATGGCTAGGTTTTCAGCTGATCTAGCACTCTCCTGTGCTAACGCATCGCAGAACGCCCTGTGAGTGATGAAGCTATCCCTCCTGATTAACATCACAAAACGAACCGAACCCAATATCAGCATACAAATTTAGGCATTTATGTCATTCAAACAAGAGAGGGGGAGAAGTATTAGATCCTCTAAACACTAAAACTGGTGCAAAAATTCATTGGTCGTCACTCAAATTTGAGCAGTAAAAGCTTCCTTTGGGATGAAGGTATTGTAATGGTCAAATCCCATTCTAAGCATAAAATTGAATAAAAATGAACAAATAATTCATTAACAACATTTAAGACAGAATCTGACCTTATAAAAATGTGACAAAAATTTTGAATTCCCGTCATTTACGTAAAAGTTTAAATAAAACTCAATTTGATATGGACTCGAGCCCAAGATTGCATAAGATTTTAAAAGATTTTGATTGCCGAGATGGACGGAGATGGACGGAGATGGACGGTGAACGCTGCTGAATGCTATGGACAGCAGCCCCCAAGTCCCATAGTTGCGGCCTAAAATTGATTTATTGGGCTTTTTGAGTAAAAAAAAAAATATCAAGGTTTAATTTTCCTGCATTTTCTGAGCAACCAAACAATAAAAAAGCAAACCACAGACCTAGAAAACAAAGTCCCACAATCACAGCGATACTCTTTAGTCCCACAGGTCTTCATATGGGCCTTCCAATCGGACTGCACTGCATACTTCTTCGCACACCTCTCACACTTCCACTTCTTCTCCCCGTGTTTCCGGCAGAAGTGCTTCTTTATCCCCGTCAGATCGCCCAGCGCCCGTTTCGGGTCGTGGTGCACGCAAGTTGGCTCGGGACACACGTAGACCCGCTTCCTCACCTCCGTCCCCGTCCGCTGCCGGAGCTTCCACGGCAAGTTGTGCCCGCGGCGGTGGAGCTGGAGATTCTGGTCGCGCTGGAACCCCTTGCTGCAGATCTCGCACACGAATCGGTTCGTCGCTAATAGGCTTTTCGGCGACAGAGCTATCACCTCCGCATCTGGATCTGAAAAAACACATCCTCACGTTTAATCACAAAACATTTTCTTCCTTTGATTTCGTACTCTTTATCTACAACCATCGTTATTTTTTTTCAAATTTTTTTTTTATAACTCAGGCATTCGGGCCAGCTCTCATGCCTAATTCGTCAAGTTTGGGCCTTTTCGGCCTCGCAACAGTAATGATCGGAATCATTCATTTCGTAAATCTAGTTAAGTATGAAATTCTTGTAATAAATTAACGTCGTCGAACATCAATAGCTATACAAGAAAAAACAATTTGTGCAAGGAAGAAATAGATGGAGAATAATCGTACGACGAGTTAATGTATTGAGCTGAATATTTTGCTCAACGAGCGCGGCAAAATGAACGATTCCGATCATTATGTGGGCCACAGAAGGATCCACGAAGATCCAAACTGGAGCGGGATGGAATTTAGGAAAACTGGATGGGAGCTTGGCCCCGACTTACCAGGCATTCCGGGAAGATTTCGCTTCTTCTTCTCAGCTGTAGTAGCTGCGGGTGGCGCTGGCAATATCATCAATTGTTCACCAGACGAAGACACGCTCGCTTCTTCGGAAGCAGTAGGACCCGCTATCAACGCCGAACTCTCGAATTCCACCATGATTTTCTCTTCTTCGAAACCCCCTAAACTTCCTTCGAAATCGAATCAACTCGTCAATCCATAAACTTCCTACCCAGCTCTCTCCAGCTACCGACAATCAGAAGTAAACAAAACCCAGCTAGCCTCCACAAGGAGGCGAGTGTAGATCGTAGATTTTTTCCAATAATCAAAATACACACAGATCGACTACTATGTACGTTTGGTCGCAAAATCGGGATTTTCCGAGATAGCGTCCAAAAGTTTTCTCGGGAAAAAATAGCAGAAATCTGTGCTACGACAAGGAGGCCTGGGGTTGACTGGAGAGGAGAGAGAGAGAACGGCTGTCGGCGTCAGTGTTGAGAGTCAAGGCTCGTGAACGGAGCACACCACCACGATTTCACACCGCCACGATTTCACACGGCGACAATATCATCATTTCTAGAGAGAGACGGAGCGAGGAGAGAGAGAGGAAGGGATAAATGGAGATTTTTATTACTCCATTGTTGTTTTTATTGGGAAGGAAGTGAGGAGAAAAAGGAATTAAAAAATGGTGGGTTAAAGCGGCGGCATTTAACCGTGGTTGGATTTATGAAGCGCATGGGGAATTTAACCATAGTTAAGGGTCAGACTTGACTCTCTCTTTTTTGGACGGCCAGGAGTGTTCGTGTCAGTTTACGCGATCTTCATCAAATCCCAATCGAGAATGATTTTGGTAATCCACTCTTGAAGAATGTGAACACTACCTTTTCTTATTAGTCAAAATGGTGTAGGAACCACGGAATCTGGTATGGGGACCACAAATATTTTATTATTTTTATACCAAGAAGTGTAATGATTCTGTAGTTACTACATAATTTCGATCAATAAGAGGAAAGGCAATATTCATCATTTTTTACGGACAGTGAATAAAATCAAGGTCCGATAAAAGGAAGGTTATCCATGCGGAGACTAGTATAATTCATGGGAAATTACTATCTTGCGACGTAAACAAAAATCAAACTCTGATTGATAGTGTGGGAAGCAAATTCATCAACGGATGGGAAACCTTGGGGGGCTGAGCCTTGACCCGAGAGATTTTTCTGTGCCGGGTGGGTACCACATGGTGTCTACTCGGCACAATCAAGCCGTCTGATGCGGTTTTGAACAGCTCGGATTTGGAGAGAAAAAAATGAGAGAAAAAGAGGAGAGATGAGAGGAGAAAAAAGATTTCAATCTGACTCTTCCAAAAGTGCATCTGATAACTCGGGAGTGCCGAGTGAACGTGCACCACATAAGATATACTCACTCGGTATTGAAAAATTTCTCCCTTGACCCCAACCACCGAGTTAGATAGAGATGGATCTCTGGCCGTCCACGTGTGAAAAGGAGGTGGCTTGCGATACTTGTCGGGGGGTAAGGGATGAGATTTTTTGTCGTTTAGTGAACCGTCTCAAAATTCGGACGGTACTGAAAATGACAGTTTTACCCTTGCGTAGAAAACTCACGCGCCAAAAATGGAGGATGCTGTATTTGTTGACTGCAATCATTCTAGTACCAGACTCAATTTGAACGGCTTAGATTACTATTCAGCCGAACAGATCTTAACCGTCTTTTGCTGTTTGACTGATATGCAATTTGAGTCATCTATTGTTTTGCATGAAGATCGAGATCGGTCTAACACGCTGTATGCGGGATCCACCACTCATGTAAGTATGAATGTGTGTGGATTTTGGGTGTACTGGTAGCAAAGTTTTGTAGACGGACATTCAATTTATTTGCTAATGGACCTTGTTAAGTGATAAAAACAAAAAAAAAATTATTTAGTTATGTTAATAATAATAAAATACTCACCTGTCCAGTTTATTTGTTTTACTTGTGTTTTCATTTTGAGCCGTTCTAAAATGTTTTCTTTAATTCCAAAAATAACCAACAAAACAGGACAAAAACTATTGACCTTTAAGTTTTGAGTCAAAGTAAATACTCAAACTTTTTTTTGACAACCACGAGTAATAAATACTCAAATTTAATTTTGGTGTAAATACTTAATTTTATGTTTCATGGATAATAGTAGTAACATTGTCAAAAGTTATACTCCAGTAGTTAATATTATTGAATTAGGCTTCTCTGCAATCTAATCTCCGGTCCAGCAATGTATTCAAAAATTCAAATTTGTTGAAAGAATCTTTACAAAAAGAATCTTTTTTAAATCTAAGATTATTGAGATAGAAAATAAATTCAAATATAAAAAGATTTCCTGCAATCCAGGTATCTAACCAATGAGAAGCCGAAACAATCACACAAGCAGCATATTCAAAAGAGAAAGTCTACACTTCCCGACCTTTATTACCGATTTCTCTCCCGATACTAGAAGGAAAGGATTGAGTGAAACAGAAACTCCTAATCATCAGTTTGCCTAAAATTACAGTTCAGACCATAAGTTTTAATAATTTGTAAACAAATTACAGTACTTCTCATTCTCTCCTCCAGAACTTTAGAATATCAACAGTTAGGACCCAGTCTTTCAGTATATTATACCCCACCATAAAAATTTGGTATCAGAGCCGATTGTACTATTTGTTAATTCAAGTAGCCAGTATAAAGATCTTTAGTGTTAGTTTCATTTATTGTTATTTAGTTTTGTTATGATTAATGATTTCATAAGAGCAATTAGTCCTAGTTTAAGTGAAATTAGATCTCAACAGACAAAACAAAGTATTCATATTAAAACAGGTTTCCAGTTAGTAGAACAACTCAGTAATAGTTTAGATAAAAGATTTAGCTTAGAAATTAAAAGTAATATAGTAACCAGAACTCAGTTTGAAGAATTTTCAAGAAAATCTCTTGAGCAAACTACTCAGATCCTAGAACAGATTAACAGATCTAGATCCAGTAGACAGTTAGAGAATTTAGATTATTTTAAAGAATTACATTCAGAAATTCTAAGAAGGATTAGCAAATTAGAAGAAAAACAGATAGTAATATCAGATAAATTACCTTGCAAATAAGATATAATAAATCTGATCAGTAAATTAGATACTACCCAGCCAAAAGACATAGAAACAGAAACCAGAAATTTAGTGGAAAGTCTTAAGTTTGAAGTGAACAGAATTAAGCAGAACTCAGTACAGGTTAAAATAGAATTAGATAGTAAGCTCCAGAAAATAGAAATTCTTTTAGAAGAAGTTAAGAAATTAGCTAATGGAGAATGAATAGTAGTGATAATTTATTTTATAAAATAGCATTAGAAAATTCAGGAAAAATTCAACCAGACCCTATAGGATTGTCCAATTTCAAGCCAACCGGAAAAACAGACGAAACTATTATCAAACAAAATAACACCATTATTGAACTTTTGATAAGTCTTAGCAATAGATTAGCAGAAACATCAGAAAGGTTAGATCAATTATCTATCAAAGTAGATAAACTTCAGGAAGGAAAGGCTTTAGAAACTTTAACTTCTAAAATAAACCAGATTAGTCTTTCAGCCTCTACAGGACATCTAGAGCCTAAGAGATCTAATAAATCTTTACAAAATCATACTTTTTATTATAACATATTTGGTACTCCAGATCCAAATAAAGGTAAGAAACCAGAAATTCCTCAGTTTTCAAGAATCTAGTAATGGCATCCAGTAGCAAAACAAAAGTCAGTGGAATTCCATTGTTAAACAAAGTATTTGGAAAACAACCAGTAGAAGAAAATAGAATAGAAGGAATTTAGATCCAGATGTTCAGTTAGATAGATTCAGGAATCATAGTTTAGAATTATTGGACCCGACAGTACTATATAGATCTCAGAATTTTTTCAATAGAGGAGTAAGAACTTATAATAGTTATCATGAAAAACCAGTAAGCGTTATAACAGAAGATCAGTTGGAAATTCTAGAGATGATCACTCCGAAGAGCTTCAATGAGCTTAAACGGTTAAGGTTAGGCCTTATACACCTAGGTTTAATTACTATAGGAGTAAAAGGATTAGCTAGACAAGATTTAGGAACTAAAGTATTAGTTATGATTTTTGACAATAGGTTTACGAATCAAGAACAAGCCTTAATAGGAAGCATGGAATTAGACATGAACAGCAATTGCCAGATAGTCTATTGCATACCGGATTTCCAGATGAGACTTGATGAATTTTATCAGCACATAAAAATAGGTATTAAGACTAAAGGATATCACATGATCCCTGATGTTCACAATCTTTTAGTTTGTGTAAATTTCATAGGAAAATTAAGTAATCATAGCAGTACTAGATATAAGCTCAGAACAGACCAGGCTTTAAAAGCTTTAGGAACCAGAGGTATTCAAGTCATAGAAGCTAAGAAACGAGATTCGGAAATGTTAGCAGGACTTGAATGGAAAGTCACAAATTTAGTACCCAAGCACCAGCTTAGACCTAGTAATAATAGCTTCTATACCAACAGTATAGGAGAAGTTAATCTTAGGTTCAGTAATTATATTTCAGCAGGAAGACATTCAGATGTAGGTAGTTCAATCCACACAGAATTTGCCAGAAATTCAGATGTAGAAACAGAACATATTTATATGGCATACGAACAACCCCAGTTTACCCTAGACAAATTGGTTAAATTTAGTGAATCTGACATAATCAGATTAAAGGAACTTTTAGAACCAGTTTATAGACCAAACTTAGATTATTATGATTATCAGATTTTAGAAGGATACTATACCCAAAAGCTTGAATATGAGCATCCAGAATTAAATGACAGTTCCAAATTTCAAAAACAGTATTTGCTACAAAACAATATATTTGTTCTAGAAGAAAAATTCATGGAATATGATCCCAGTAGAAAAAACAATCTTTCAGTAGAAGATATGTTTTGTCACTCAGATCCTAGATCTAAATATTATCAACCATCAGTTGAAAATATACAAAACCATATGGTAGAAGTCAAAATGGAAACATATGACAGTACTCCCCCAATGCTCCCAAACCAAGAATATGAGATGGGAAACATTCCAATTAGTAAATCCAGAGTAGAGCCATCAGCCCAAGAATTAGAATACAGAACTTACGGGAAAAGATTACCAGTAGACAGAAATGTATCTCTTATGGCACAAGCAGGAACAGGATTAATGCTTGACATTGCATTATTTGACCCTCAGTTTCATAAAACAGTCATAGAAAGATGGGAACAAGCCCTAGTCAGAAAACTATTAGAAATGACCAATTGGCAATCTTCTGCAGAAATGTGGTCATATTGCGAATCATTTTTAGGAGAGACAGCGAAAGGAATTATAGAAGCATACAAGAGAGATTTTGAATTACAATATGCAGCTTTAATAGCTCAAGGACCAAATATATATAATTTTACTAGTTTAGTCAAAACATTGATCTTAGGAGCAGATCCTAATAGAGGAAATACAACCTACCAGAATGTAGCCATGAGACAGTTAGAACAACTTAAGTTACATAAGTGGAAATATATAGTCAGTTTTTGTAATGATTACATAGCCCTAGCATCACAAACAGGAAGAGCGTTAGATCTAGAAATTAGTAATAAATTTTTTAGAAAACTTCCAGGACCATTAGGAGAAGAGATATGGGAAAAATGGAAAGTTACTAATGGAGATGAAAACCAACATCTAGGAATAGGTCCTAGAATTCAGTTTGTTTTTGCAGTATTAAGAGACAAGTGCACTACACTTGAAATCCAGAAAGGCATAAAGAAAAATAAGTTAAATTTCTGTAGCCAAGTCATATATACTCCACAACAGTATGGATATGGCAGAGAAAAGAAAAAGAAAAACAAATTTTATAAATATCAGAAAAAAGCGAGCAAATACCATAAGAAAATAGCCCAGGCAAGAAAGTATAATGATTATAGTTACCAGAAACATGGATATTATCCTAGGAAAAGATATAGGAAAAGTCAGACTTATAGGCAAGCACCCAGCAAACAGCAGTTTAGACCAAAACCTAAAAAACATTTTAGGAAAAGAGTTCAACCAACTCAGAACCGTAAATGTAAATGCTTTATATGTGATTCAGAAGATCATTTAGCAAATAGATGCCCTAATAAAGGGAAAAATCAGAAAAATACAGAAAAAGCAAATCTCTTAGCAGAATTAGAAGATTTTGATAATATTGAGTTTATAGAAATAAAATTAGAAGACAGTGATACAGAATCAATATACAGTTTAATCAGTACAGAACCAGAAGAAATAAATTTCTTAGAAGAATTAGAAGATAGTGATAACAGTAGTAGTTCAGAAGATGAACTTCCCAACTATATACCAGAATATACTTTTATGATTAAAAGCTCCAGTATAGAATGTATACACCAGTGGCACCATAACGTTGGTCAAGATAGTGAACCTTGCTTGGAATGCAATGGTTACCCTTTTAGGTTATTTAGAAGTATATGTAATAATTGTAAGAAAAATGTTTGTAAATTTTGTCTTAAAAAGAACCACCAGATAGATAGAGATTTAATAGACCTTAGTGGTAGCATACAACAACCAATACTAAACCAATCTTCAAAATTGGCACTCCAAGAAGCCAAGTTAGAAGCAGCCACAGTAAGGTTAGATTTAGATCGAACCAAATTCCAGTTTGAAAAACAGGTAAGTGAACTAGAAAAGAAGATAGAAATCTTATCTATAGAGATAGAAACATACAAAATTGAAAACAGTAGATTAAGAAACCAGTTACATGAAAAGAACCAACCTTTAAAAGAACCAGAACTTATAGAAGATCATTGCAACATCGTTGAATCAATTAATAGAATAGGAGAAAACAGTCTAATTGAAATAAATTGTGAGATTTTATTACCAGCTAAAGGTACAAATCCAGGGAAAACTATAGGACTTAAAGCCATGATAGATACAGGAGCCAGTAAGAGTCACATTAGTCGTGATCTCATACCAGTAGAATATTACACTAAACCAGGATATATAGCACGAGCTGATCTCATGAACAATACCAGTATTGTGTATAATACCTGTCTTATGAATAGCAGTATTCGATTTACCAATAGACTCCAACAGCAACACATTTATCCATTACCTATGGTATGGATAGGAGAGATCAACCACAGCTATAAGTTTATCTTAGGATTAAACTTTATAGACAGTATGAATGGCAGCATTACTTTTAGTAAACACTTTGTAACATTCCACAAGCGAAGTTTACAAGTAGAAACCCTGCATGCTAAGAACTTAGAATCAGAGTTGTCAGCTCAGCGTGGTGGAACCATAGCCGAAGCCGAAGTAGAAAACAAAATTGCAGAAGAAAATAGGATAGTAAAGAAAAAGATACATGAAATATTGAAAGATCCCCCAGATGCACATTTAGATTCTTATGAAGAAACCATAAATGATACTTTCGAAATAGAATGGTTAATGGAAGAAGAAGAACAGTTAATCCAGCTAGACTATGACCTAGTAAATTTCGAAGAAATAGAATATTCTTTGTCAATCTTTAATCGAAAAAAGAAGAAAACAGATAAAGAACAGTTAGAAGGATTAATTAGGCTAGCAGAAGAAACCCAGATTTTAGGAGAAAATCCAATCAAACATTGGAATAAAAACAAAACACTAGCTCATCTAGAAATTATTAACCCAGATTTTAAGATCAATACCCAAAAAATTGTATATAGCCCATTAGATATAGAAGAATTTGAAAAACAAATCAAAGAATTACTAGAACTAGGAGTTATTAAAGAAAGCACCAGTCCACACAGAAGTGCAGCTTTTATGGTAAGAAACCATGCAGAGAATAAAAGAGGAAAAGCGCGAATGGTCATCAACTACAAGCGCCTTAATGATAATATTCAATTAGATAGTTATGATATACCCTGTAAAGAACAACTTATTAATAATATTCAAAACGCAACAATCTTTAGCAAGTTTGATTGCAAATCAGGATTTTGGCAAATCATGCTAGACCAGCCCAGTAGACCTTGGACAGCATTCACATGTCCTCAAGGATGTTATGAATGGATTGTCATGCCATTTGGACTAAAAACAGCACCCAGTATTTTTCAAAGAAAAATGGATAACATATTCAAGATATATCATTCTTTTATTCTTGTTTATATTGATGATATTCTTATTTTCAGTAAAACGCAGGAAGAACATTATAAACATCTTAGAATTGCATTTCAATTATTTATAGATAATGGTTTGATTATTAGTAAAAAGAAGATGGAATTAGGTAAAGAATACATAGAATACTTAGGAGTAAGAATAGGAAAAGGAAAGATCCAGTTACAACCACACATTGCACAAAAAATTTTAGAATTCCCAGATAAGATAGAAGATAAAAAGAAGCTCCAGTCATTCTTAGGAACTTTAAATTATGCTAGACCATACATAAAAGACCTTAGTAAAATCATAGGACCATTATATAGTAAAACAACCCCAACAGGTCAAAAATATTTCAATCAGCAAGATATAGATCTTGTCAGAAAAATCAAAGAAATTTGTAAGAATTTACCAGAATTAGACTTACCCTTAGAATCAGATTACATAGTAATAGAGGTAGACGCCAGTGAAAAAGGATGGGGAGCAATACTCCTTAGTAAACCTAATAAGTACTCAGCAAAATCCACAGAGAAGATTTGTAGATATTCCAGTGGAAAATATAGAGAAAAGGGAAATTTAGCCAGTATAGATTGTGAAATATTAGGAGTAATTAATGCCATTAATAGCTTTAAATTATGGTTGTTCAAACCTTTTACAGTCAGAACAGATTGTGAAGCTATAGTTAAATTTCATAAGCTTCTCAATGAAAAGAAAATTAGTAACCGAAGATGGCTTAATTTTGTTGACACAATAACAGGCAATGGATATATAGTAGAATTTGAACATATTAAAGGAAAAGAAAATACTTTAGCAGATTATTTATCCAGAGAAATAAATGCTAATATTTTTAATTTTTCAGATGGCATCGTCAAGCAGTACAACCAGAACAGATCAGAAGTTTTTAACCTTTGGGAGCATAACACTCAGAGTTTTCCATGAACAATCTAGATCCAAATTCAGGTACCTCATTCATAATATTAGTGAGGAACAGAAGTGTCTTTTAGATAATCTTTGGGACTCTCACAAAGACGTCCCTAGATTTTTGGCTTGTTTAAATGCTTTAAATATTTTCTTCAATCAGCAAAATGGGTCAAACCCAACAAAAAGATTTTCATTTTATTGTGTTGCAGTAGGTCGTGTCCCAGGAATTTATTCCTATTGGCCAGAAGTTTTGAAACAAATTGATGGAATCCCCTCCTCAACTTGGAAAGGGTTTCATTCATTTACAGAAGCAAACCAATGGGCTAATCGTGCCATTGGAAATAATTTTTATATCTCAGAATCTACCAGAAAATTAAACACTCAAGTAGCTCTTGAGACTGCAGGTTTTGAAAATAATCAGAACTTTAATCAACCATTTTCTCAACAAATAAGATTTTGTGGTCATTGCGAAACAATGACTAGAAGCTTTAGACTCTTAAATAAAAGGAATCAAGATCTAGAACAAGCCAATCAACAGATGATCAATAACCAGAAAAGGCTTGAGGAAGAAATAACAACTCTCAAAATGAAGTTGTTAAGATCAGAAAAAGAGCTCAAAAAGATTAGAGACCCTTTTACCCCACTGGTAAAAGCGAGAAGGCAGTCTTCCCCACTGGAAGACGAAGAAAATGAGTGGAGTAAGGAATATAGGCCAAAAGAACTTTGGCAATCGAAAGCCACCACTCTTATTTCCAAATTTCCTCCAGATGTTATTCATCACATTCAACACCTAGCCAGAGAAGACAAAGTTCATTTCCAAGAGTTCTTATTTTCAGAATTAATCAAGATCAATCAGAATGAAGGAAGCATTCCAGGACTCACCATTTCTTGGAAAACCCTTTATTTACAGGATAAAGATATCATCCCATGTCCAAAAACTAAATCTACTTGCATTCAGACACCTCTAGAAAGAATAGCCTGTACATGCCAACTCATATACAGCATTCCAAGAGCCAACATTGATATGAAGACCTTCAAACCTTTTTATCTTAATTTTAAGGGTAAACAGGTGGAGATCACAGAAGTCACTCTTTTAGATTATGGATATGTTCAACAAATTATATTCCATGATCCAGAAGATACTAACAGATTTGGAAGAAAGATTGCAGCATGTGTTCTTAATTCCATGGCAGATCAAGGTACAGCAGTCGAAGCAGTTGTGGAATCAAAACTCCCGGAATGGACATCCACAGGACAACTCATCCCTGCTTACCATAACATTCATATCAACACAAATCCTGCAAATACGATTCTCAGGAGAATTTATCACTGTGAGAATGAAGAATCTTGGATTTGCGAATCAAATTCAATCAGAAAACAGATCAGGCATTCCATTGCCTTCACCATAGCTGAAGGATTTCATTATGAAAGTTTATATGATTACGGGAAAGCATCCCTAATATGTGAGGACCTATTTCAAAAAATTAGGTCTAATGATCATCTCCCAGAGTTAAAATTCCAATTCGAAACAGGATGTAATAATTTAGTCAATTATTACATTAACCAGATAAAACATGAAAGGAAAATGAGGAGTGAAAGCGATTCGTCTAATCCATCTCAAAATGAAGAGGAAGACTATGACTTTGATGACGAGGCAGTCCAGAATCTCAATAATGCTATGGAAGGATAAACATCAAGACAAAGTATCCCACCATGACAGACAGCAATACTGTAGTCACATGGGTCGATACTCTATTCGTAAAGGTAGTTTGGAAGTATTTACCGAAAGCAAAAGCAGTCAAACCAATCCAACCACTCTTCACCAGCTTCACCAGCCAGGGAAATAATATCTCAACCACTTCAGTACAACCTCCTTTATTATCTGCAAAGAACAATAATAGAGGCTCCAAATTTTTCAAAAGAAGGTTGAAAGATGTGACGATGCGGGCCAGTGATCACGCGGCATCTACTTTTCTTTTGAGGAACCGGATCTCCTTTCTTAATAGGTTACAGGTCACTCTTTTCTTAAGGGTCTATAAATAGAGTTAGTTTTTCATTTGTAAGTACGACTCTCCTAGCATTTGAACACTTGCTATCTGTAAGCATTTGTTGCAATTGTAATTTGGTCGAGTCAATCTTCAGCAATCGAGTCCTTGTAATTAGCAGTTTGCAGAAATAATACAGTAAGTTTCTCTTCAGTTTTTCATTCTTCTTTAAGGGCTCCCGAAAGGGAAAACCCCTATGATCATAAATAGCGTAAATATTGTATGAATTATATGTCTGTATTACCCAAAGAATTTTAATTCAGCTTTTATTATCGCTCAAATTTTAAAATCAAAATGTTTAAAAAAGGAAGTTACTTCAGGCCTTTGAACCATAAATCCTTCTTGAGTTTTAAAACCCGTTTGAAGGGATTGTCCTCGGAGGTAGGTTGAGAAGGAAAACAAGAAATTTCTTTGATAAGATTTTGACACATAAAAGGAAAGTGATAACAAAAGGAAAGATTAATCAATGGGTAATAAGAGATATAAATTTATATAATATTTAAACTATTTTAAACAGTTCATCTGGATCATATGGTGGTCAGTACCGATTAGGATTCACAAATATTTAATCACAAGCTTTTATCTTTTGCATGTATGAATAAAGAAGAGCATATTTTGATTTATATTCGCAGGTTAGAAGAGGAAATATTTGTTAAAAACCTTTTGATAAATAGACTTTTAAATACGACTCTATACACAAACAGGCCTCGATCTAGTAGCGTCCTTACTAGAGAATTAGAACAACAGTTAGCAGAAGCACAATACCAGTACCATAGAGCAAGACCATTTCAGAATTGAGATCAAACCATAAATAAAATAGAAAGTAGGAGGTTAAAGTGCAATTAGTACATATAGAAGCGCAGGAAACAGAGTAGTTCTTATCCCACAGGATTATAATCTAAACCAATCAGAGTAGTCGGTAAAATCGGGATCTGAATCATCGGGGTCTGTAGTCTTACTCTATTCAAAACGCATTATCTCCAGCCCTTTACTCAAATTTTCACTGAGTAAACGCTTCATTTGATATGAAATATCCTATTAGGCAGGTTCAAATCAAAGTTTACATTTGAATCCAACCTTCATTTATGATATAGTTGTAAATTTTAAGGGGGCGTCCCTACTAATTGTTAAGTTATGGACTTACTTCTTGCAGTTCATAAACGTCAAATTGTTTTCTTTGAAAGTGTCATTCATTCAAGCTCATCGGGCAAAAGATTTTAGAACAAATACAGGAGTGAACCAAAGCAACCTAAACGTCGATCTCAGGTACCTACTGCCAAAGCAGGCCCCACGATAACGCCGGTACATAAGAACCAATCTCGGTCTAAATTAACATAGGATCAAAGAGATTCACAGCTCAAACCCGTAAACAATAAAGCATCGTTGAAATCTAAAGGCAAAACAACAATAAATCAACTAAAAACAAACAGGTATCCTGGACAGTCTGCCTCTTCCAGCCGAAAATGCTGCACAGCCACACAAACACCACCGGACCACCATCAACCCCAACAACACCACCACCGAAACCCACCAACCCTAAAAAACAGACAATCAAACACGCATAGACTACCAACACTGGACCATTCCTCAAAAGGCGCCGAATTATTTGCCCACCACCATCACCCACCAGATCTGGATCATCCAAATTGGTACAGAACCAAACGGGGGAGACCCACTGGTAGAAGAGAAAAAGGAAAAAATAGAAGAAAAAAACGAGAAAACCCCTTACAAAAATTAATAAATTGTAGTGCAAAATTTTTAATACAAACGGGCCCATTTTATGGGGTCCTCTTTTTATGCGTGTAGACTGTAGGCCGAAATGTACAATACGATGCGGATCAAAAAAAAAGTACAATACGATAAGAACAATGAATGTAATAATGTGGACAATTTAATTTAATTTATTTTTTGTCGGTATATGGTTGGCGAGTGGCTTTCTCGTGATTGTGTCCCGAAACAGTCAAGCTACTTCCACGTACATAAGTCTAGGTACACTACATCCAACCACCACACCATCCACTACATTCTTTGTAGGACTCACCCCGGGTCCCAAAAAAAACAGAAAAATGTTCATAAATTTTAAAATAATATATTATGGGGAGCTGTAAAAAATTAGCTCAAACAAATATCGGTAAGTATTATTTCTAGATTCGTAGGGGCGAAACTGTGCAGTTAAACAATTTCGTCCCTACAAATCAAGAAATAATACTTACCGATATCCATTGGAGTTGATTTTTTACAGGGCCTCATAATATATTATTTTAAAATTTATGGACATTTTTTTGAGACCCGGAATGGGCCCTACAAAAAATGTAATGGATGGTGTAGTGGTTGGATGGTAGTGTATGTAGCACCTCTCTTGACACATATCTTGCACATACACTTTCATGGGACCCACCTCGGATCCTACCAATATGATCCGAACCATTCATTATTTTTAAAATAATTTTTTAAGAGTTCCTGTAAAAAATCAACTTGATAGAATATCGGTAAGGATTTTTTCAGAAATCATAGAGTGAAACAGTCTGATTCGCACTATGATTTCTGAAAAAGTCCTTATCGATATCCTATGGAGTTGATTTTTTACAGAAACTCTTAAAACATTATTTTAAAAATAATGAGCGGTTCGGATCATATTGGTGGGATCCGAGGTGGACCCCATAAAAAATTATGTGTAAGATATATGTACAAATGTATGTGTCCTTAGCATTTTTGGTCCCGAAAATGTGCACAAGCTAAAAAATTTCAGTGCCACGTGGTGTCCACTTGGTACATCCAAGTTGTTCATTAAATTTTTTGAACGGTTTGGATTTGGAGGAAAAAAAAAAAGTGTTGGGATGAGAGGAGAAATAGAGTTTCAATCCGAACCGTCCAAAAGTATACCGGCTGCTGTCATTCCCGCATTTTTGTTCAATTCCCAGTCAAGCAATTTCCTATCACCTCGGAGGTTTGAGTCAGTTTATGCATATTTCAATTATACTGTAACATTTTAAGATCAATTTCACGGTACACTAACGACGGATTCCGTTTAATTTGAGAGAAAATTCTATAGAGCCCTTATCAGGTGCAAGGAAAGGAAAAGAAAATACAGAAATGTCTTAATTTTCTGCATTTTCTTGAGTGTTTGGCAGCAAAATTGTGAGCCGAAAATCTCTAACTTTTCCGCTAGAATTCATTTTTCCTCAAAACTATTTTTTCAAAAAATGCAAAATTTTGCAAAAATCTTATTTGTGTACTCGTTTATTAAACAATTAAACTATTGATTTTAATCTTTTTCACAGATTCCTTTATCAATGAACACATATGAAAATACTTTTCTTTTTTGTATTTCACAGTACTTAAAATTTTCTTGAGAACAATTTTCTTGCATCAATTTCTTGAACTCAAGGACCCTTTTGTCCTGTAGGAGACAATATGGGCGTTGTCCCCATCCGGCCCGTCCAATTCAAGAATGGACAGTTCAAATTTCATCTCAGACGAACAGATCTTAGCCGTCCATCCGTTCATTGCCGATATAAAATCTGAGTCATTTATTGCAGAGATTGGACGGCCTGGATGGAGATCGACAACACCATGTTGTCCCAAAGTGACAAAAGGGTCCTGAACCTAGAATTGGTAGCAAATTTGGGACATGACAATTGACATGAAGCTTTAAAAGAAAACAAATTCGTAAGTCTCTTGAGAGGCCAACCCATTCCCATTGGAGTCTAGTCAAAACAGCAGTGATACCTTTCTCTGTTTTTTTTTCTTAATTGAACTCAAATACCTATCTTTTTCTTAATTGAATGGAATTGTGGAGTGTTCGATAATGGTAACACAAACACTATAATGACAATTTTGTATTCTCTTTCTACAACTCATGCTGTTCGGGTCAATTTACGCGCACCTCGACTAATTCTAGCACCAATCCCAAAATAATTTTGTTTTCTCTTATTAGTAACAATTTCAAATTGGCATAGTTGTGCAACTACTCTCTACTTGTCGATGTTATGCGGTTTTGAGCGAAAGATAGTGTTTTGACAAGTAATAAAAAGAAGTGTAGTTGTGTCACCCTAAATTTAAATGTGGTCAGTGGTCACTCCAAAATTTCACATAAATTTAGAAAAGAGATACTACTATATCTATATTACTTATATTATATTCTTAGTAAAGTACTTCTGTAAAATTACATTTGTCTTTTTTCACCAATTTAAAGATATTGATCAATCTTTTAAATTGGTGAGAGAAAATACAAAAGTCATGTACAAAGGTATTTTTCTTTTTTAATTAAAAAAAAAAGACCGCAATTTTGAGAAAATGGGTCGGAGTATAACATGCAGTTAGATTACCAGAAAGATTAATGCAGCAAGAGATGATGCATGGTCATTAGTACTAATAAAACAGAGAAATGACTTCTGAATAGAGTAATTAAGCATATTTGGAGAAGAACTGTATTGAGGCTTGCTGTTGAAGAACACCGTTTATGTATTTGGACTAAGAAAAATATAGATACACGTGAGATTGTACGTACATGCATCAATCTAATTTGAAAAACTTTTTATTTCATTATAAAGATGATTCGTAGAGTGACCTTAGAAAGCGACAATGGATGACTTTCATTGGTAAACGAAAGAACTTTTCAAGCTCGATCGTTGACAAATAAATAGTCAAAACTCTGATCATCTTTGATTGTTCATTCCTCAATATAGTCGTGATATTCGTTCTAACGAATATCAATCTTCAAAAACTTATGTCTTTCTTAAACTTTATGCGTCAAAGCATACGTATAAAATAAGTGATTCGAATTATCAAAGTAAGTGAAAACCATGGTGACTTACGTTTGAAACTGCTAAAAAGATTTGAGAAGATATTACACTGGGGAGGATCTCAAATTCTCAATACAAAATGAATAACCCATTTTTGCGGAGATATATTGGCGTTATCATAGTAAATTGCTAAATCAAATACGATCTTCCATATATTTTAAAGGCTAGTGATTGGCACATTCCAATAAATTTATATCTGCATTTTCTAAATTTTATATTCATGTAAACTTACAACGATATGTAGGATTTCATACGAAACCTTAAACTCAAGATCTCATGTCAAATCATTGAAGAAAATTATGATCCTTATGCGTACGTGTCGCCATGGAAGATAAAAAAATCTTTTGTGGTAATTCGTCTTCCACCTACAAAACTCATCTTGACCTTAGTTTCACATACGATGGGATGGTATAAGAAAAGAGGCTAAGGTTTGGAGTGGAGATTTTGACCACATATTTATAAGTCCCGATTCCATCGTAATAGATCATATTGGGCCATTAATTGGTCTTTACATATAAGATAAACCCACACCACTTAACGCACGACATATAACCCAAATACGTGCTAATAGAAAGGGAAATGACGACCCATGACGTGTTTTGATAATTAATACCCGCCAAGAACATGTTGAGAACATTTGTTAATACTGTAAATGTCATTGACAGGTATTAATTATCAAAATACGTCATTGGCCATCATATTCCCTAATAGGAAACTTGTCAATTACCCAATCACATTATTAAACCATCACAACTTAATGGGTAATACATACACCATTCAAATCTCATTCGACAATGTACAATGTTTAATTTTATGATCTATACAGGCCTACCAACAAAAAAATTGCTAACACAATACCCATTTAATTTTGTCATATATGGTTCAATTTTGTCATATATGAAAGAATATTACCGTAAATTTACATATATGGACACAAACAAAAGAGTACAAATAATGAAAAAAAAAAGTGGGAAAATCATTTACCTAATTCAAAATGCACGGATGAAGGAACAACAAAAGTTTGACGGTGGGTCATACTTAGGTGTATTTGAGTCTCTTTTTTTTATATGTTTTTGTTTGTTAAATTCATTTTTTTTTTTTAACAGCGAAGAAGCTCATTCATAGATCCATATGAATAAATAAATAAAGAAACAAATTACAAGATCTCCACACCTAATTAGCTAGCTTGATTCAATAGCATTTCGATCTAGAATTTTGAAAAAATCTTGGAGCATTGCCTTATGAAGTTTACGAGGTTTCAAGTCAGATTTAAACAACTTATTAATTAAAAATAGTTTGAGCTCAGTCATCTGCAAAGGAAAGCTGTAGTTATTATCATGTTTATTCACACGCCCACATATATACATACGTGTGTGTGTATATATATATTACATTTCAATTTTGAGACCGTAGAATATATAGCTCATTTTGTATATCTTCTTAATTACCACATGTCTCTCTGAAATAATTAATCAACATGAAATTAGTTATTGCGCATGTAAGTTGATTAGAATATCTCGAACACAATAAAATAAAAAAGAAATAAAAGAATATATGATATGGGATTTAGATAGGAGACAGCTGTGAGATGATGGAGAGGGAGGTCCACAATACAAATGAGCAAAAATGTCAAAAAGCAACAATGAGTGAAGGTAAGGGCTTATTAGAACTTAGGAAGTGAAATCATCACTGGTTTGATTAT
>BPLS01000382.1:0-39727 GCA_019656275.1 Rhododendron kiyosumense | reverse complement strand
TCTCTCTCTCTCTCTCTCTCTCTCTCTCTCTCTCTCTCTCTCTCTCTCTCTCTATCACTGGTTTGATCATTCTCTCTCTCTCTCTCTGTGATTCCCCATAGTAGCCAGTAAAGGTGCACCCCTTTGGATATCCATCCACCGACTCTTTTCTCTTTTGGACTTTTATTGTAAAAAAAGGGGTTGTGCTTTTGGATGCCCTGGAAAATAGAGCAGCGTAATTAGCCATAATTAAACTTTGGGTGTGAAGAGAGGGCTTGTGGGGTCTGATATGATCATAAGTCCATGATCCTATCCTTTAAGAGCGAGAGAGAGAGAGAGAGAGTGTCACATAGGAGAGGGAGAGGTGGTTGCCTGTTTGGGATTTCTATTTCTTTGATTCGAAACATTATCTTTATTTGATAGGTTTAATATATAGATGTATAATATTCATTCATGATATTTGAGTTGAGGAGATTTTTTCAGGGTAAACCCCATCATTGGTGACGCTTATAAAAAAGAAGACAACCACTTGCAATATTTCTCAGGTGACCGAGGGGAACGGGACTTATGGAAATCAAATACTGTCCAGGTGCATAAGGCCTCACCATCGAGGCAGCCAACCGCTGAACCATTTGCAATATTTTAAGTAATTAAGAAGTGTATTTCTCAGTTTAACTACTTGCTTTTTCTTAAAACTCTGATAATATTGTCTATATATTTTACTTATTCTCTATTAAGTATAGTTTTTTTTTTCTCTTCTTTCTTGTATTTTTATTTTCTCTAAAGAGAGAGGGAGAAAGCTTTTGAGGAGGGAAAAACTTCAAAAAAAAAAGAAAGAAAGAAAGAAAGAAAAAGTAATGGCTTGTGAATAGTATCTAGGCATATTTAGAGAGGTGCTAGAGCAAAAACTATTTCACTTAGCCTCTATTGATAGTCTTGGAGAACACCTTTTATGTATTTGACTAAGTAAACCTTTTATGTATTTGACTAAGTAAAATAGCTAAACACGACTTTTATCTAATTTGTTGTACATGCCCTAAAAGCACAATCTCATCTAATCGGACTATTATTTTTCATTATATTTCTAATCGGACTATTATTTTTCATTATACAGATGACTCGTACGTAGAGTGACTTTAGAAAGTGACAATCTCTCTCATTAGTAAATGAAATAACTTTTCAAACTCATTGAAAAATAAATAGTCAAAATTCTGATCATCTTTGGTTGTCCATTTTTTCAAGCCAATTGTGAGACGTTCAAATGACTACAAATCTTCGATAACTTATTTTTTCGCATATTTTATACTTCAAGACATATAAAATGAACCACTCGAATTATCAAAATGAAACCGTGGTATCTTACATTTTAAATTCTAAAAAGATTTGAGGAGAGATCAACAACTCTCACGAGTCAGACTGCGACTCCATCCATTACTCAAGGAGAGGCTCACTTACAATTTGTGGGAATACATTCCAATAGTGTAAGTGACCAAATCAAATCAAACTATGATCTTCCATATATTTTAGAGGAGATCGATAATAATTTTTAAAAATCCACAATTTAAATCTGCACTTGTTTTTTAATTTTTATAATAGTAAAATTACAACATTACCCGCTCATTTGTTCAGTTGCTCGTGATTTATAAAAGAACATTGTGATGAACTTCGTAAATGAAAAACAAACACAGGCATATAAATAGTAAAAATGAAGTGCGAAAATCATTTACCTATTTTAGAATGGAGGAACAAAAGAAGTTTCGCAATGGTTCATATACACTTTGGTCATATTCAATTATTTGACGTTTTGTTTAGTTTTTGGCTTCTCTCTCTCTCTCTCTCTCTCTCTCTCTCTCTCTCATAATTGACGTTTTGTTTAGTTTTTGGCTTCAGTCTCCTCTCTCTCTCTCTCTCTGGTGAGTCAACGTCGAGATTCATTGACCCACCAACGCCATACAAATTTGATTTGCTAGAAATAGAAATTGGAGGGGAAAATATCTCTTACATGAGCGCGAAACTGTCGAATTTTAATATTTAAGATACTTCATACTAGTATACCATATCACATTTGACCTCTTTTTTTTTTGAATGGTTAAAAAAATTCATTAATCTTGAAATCGTTTCAAGACTAATAGGAGTAAGGAAACATCATATCCAAAAAACAATCATATGTCCAATTTGAGACCCAAAGCTACGATTGGCAAAAAAATCAATTAAGGACACCTAATTGGGACGAAACCCAAACACCCATGAGTCTAAAAATATTTAGATCAGTACAAATACAACGCATAAAAAAGGCCTAACTGCCTAAATCAGAAAATGCATCTATGCCACCATCGGAACTCGGAGAACCAGCTCCTGTTGCTGCCCCCGAGCGGGCAACGACGCCTTTCCTAACATTTGACTTTAGCATGTCATTTTTTAAATGCTTTTTCTGTATTGGAGATCTCAGGGTTGTATTAAAGTGTCATTTTTTTTACGGGAAAATGACAGCCAATGACGTGTTTTGATAATTAATACCTGCCAAGAACATTTTCAGCATTAACAAATGTTTTTAGCTTGTTCTTGGCGGGTATTAATTATTAAAACACGTCATGGGCTGTCATTTTCCCTTTTTTGTTTCCTTTGCTTAGGTACCAAGAAAAACAACTTTTGTTTGATCAAACAAGAAGAAAAAACGTCCAAGACCAATTATTGTGTAAGACCCGTCTCATCGATACGGACTTGCTAATCGTGTACGACCCGTCAAGCAAATCATTCTATACAAAAAAAATTAGATTGATCAGACCAATCCTTGCACGAACCGATCAACCCTAATTCTTTTGCATCAAAGATTTGCTCACCATACCCTACAACATTAATGGCTCGGATTTGTAACTTTTCTGTTGATCGTGGGCTAGCATTCTGTCCACGCGGGTCGAACCGTAACACTTGGGGCCTGCTACACTTTAGTATAAGGAAATACAGTTGCGCCTTTATCACTACCTACGGATTTTGATAAGATGGTACGCATTTGAACCTAACTATTGGTATCAAAGCCAAGGTCACGGACTCATGGGTTCAACACCCCTGGATGGAATGTTGCTTGCAAGCAGGTGGGGGGGGATTGTTGGTCGCGGACTAGCATCCTGCCCACGCTGCTTAAACCGTGGCGCTTGAAGCTATAGTATTTAGGAAATAGAGTTGCGTCTTTTCTACTACATGCGAATTTTGGTAAAATGGTAAGCGCTTGATCCTAACATTTTCAATTTGACATCTCTTGTGCGGGCACTTGCACACACTCCATTGTCGAGGGTTCAAAAGCTGCCAATTACACCGAGAGCAAGGGGAAGAAGGGGAGTAGTTGTTTAGGGTACTACTCAAAGGGCACCGCCACGTCCCCCTCCACCATCACACATTCATGTGGACACATGCACATTATTTACAGGGGAATTGGTGCAAGGAACATGTATGTGGAACGTCAAATGAGAGTGACAAATTGTTCAATCTGCAAAGCAATATAGGCAAACAGAAAGATAAACAAAGTAGAGGCTAGCAGATGGTAGAAATCTTGAATCAATTCATAAGAAAAACATTCAGCAGAAATTGATGCAGTTAACCAGTAAGCCGGTTCAGTTACTGCTGGACAAATACCACATACTCAAGTTGGAAATGACCCAGACTAGGATAGAATAGAACCGCCCGTAACCAAAAACAAAAACAAAAAAGTTGGAAACTGCCGATGTAGTCAAGTGCCTGACTCTCTTGGTTATAGGTTCCTGTTGTGCCGGTGCTCGCTTGTGCGTGCATGAACCAACCCAACAAACAAGGAAAGGAATGCCCTTAGCGACCTCCCCAAACCTCATATTCCATAACCCAGATTTCCGAAAGCAGAAAACACACCACCAAACTGTACAAGAGTATCTCTGAATCTTTGGTACTTTTGGTCAGCAACATCAAATATAACTGAAACTGTAATAGAGAAATGGCTAGCTACAACAAACAGCTACTAAGATGCAATGGAAAATACTCGTATCACCTCCCTTCCCTCGAGCCTAACTTAAAGGGATTACAAAAAGTTCAACCAGTTCGAGATGTGTTTGGCATGGGAAAAGTGATGGGAAAGAACATTTAAGCAATCCGCAGACCAGAACATGCCCTGTGATGCATAACTACATCTTTAACCATTGTCCCCTCTGCACAGGTGTTGAAGGCAGTAAGTACAGCAACCGTTTGGAGAAGAAGGAACTACAATGATCCATGTAGGTTTGATCCGTCATCCACACAAGGAAAGGCGTATCGTTCTTACAATTTTCTCAGTTCTCATGATTTTGCAGGAATGAACATAGACTGTCCGACAACATATTTGCATGCAGTAATTGAAGGATACAAAACCATAAGGTAGAAGGAAGGCTAATTCCCCATTTCATGGATTCAGTAATTTACAGACACTACAATTACAAAACTGCATGGAATTTAACTCCTTAATTATTTTCTCAAGTGTAATACAGTTACAGAGTTCACAATCACGGCAAGCCTAAACAGCCCACGGCCAAAGAAAACAGTTTACGGATAAAATTACACAAGAACACGACTTTAGTAAGAGTACACGGAGTTGATTTTAAATGTCAACTGCTATCATCCACAACTTGACTTGTCACAAACAAACTTTCACGCCTTTTCTGGAAGCCTGTCGAATCTAGATTCGACCCCCTAAACTTCAGTTGCTCAGAGGTTGTTCTAAGAATGGGATCAACAGAAGAAGGTCTAGAGGAGTTGGTTTCTGCTGAACCATTCCTAAAGGAAGTGGTTGATCCACCGGGGTACCGAGATGGAGAGACATACCTTCTTGTTGCGCCCCTTAGAACACCAGCACCACCACCTCTCAAATCCCCAGCATCACCTCCTCTTGAAGAAGATTCTGTGAAAGACCTGTCACCAGAGCCAGATCCCAACGGAGCTCCTCCATTGGAAATAGACATGGAATTAAAAGGGTCATCTGGGCCCCACGAAATAAGCGATTCCTTCTTCTTGGCAAAAAACTGCCACGCCCCAAAGAGGAAAAGGATGAAGAAAAATACGGGACTAGTCCACAGAATCGTATTAGATTCCCCCTTGAAAATCGGAAGGTTGGAGCGATACATCCGCACATGCCCATCTCCAAGGCCAAGAACAAGAAGCTTTTCAGTGTCACTAGCAAGCAATGGCATTACCATTCCCTTTGGGGCATCTAGATCCATCAATCGATAATTAGGAAACGATGATCTGATCTCATCAAGATCAGCAGAGAAAAGAAGCCTGGGCCCACCGGCCCTGGTATAATGCTGAGACGAAACATTATACACGAACACCTTCTCTTGATTAACTACAAGCAAGTACCCCTTGATTGCCTCCATGGCAAGAGGCTTATTCATGTCGAACTTCCTCTTGGACCTAACCCTACACTTGAAGTTCATTATATCACCTAGTAATAATACATGGATCATATCACCCTCTGAGGTAAACCCATACGCTTTTGACCTCTCAGTGGCATCAAAAACATAAATGTCCACGGAAGAACGGTTCAACCCCTCACATTCGGACTCCCTAACTTTCATGGTCCTCAAATCCAATGATCCCGCACCAGTTTCTGTCAGAAATAAAAGCCTTTGCTTCAGAAAGACAAGCGGACGGCTTGCCGGCACAGCCAAACCATACACCGTTCCATTCTCTCTCAAAACCCTAATTTTCCCACTACCATCTGCAGACAAGATATACCTAGTCCTCCCAACATGATGCACTTCCAACAAAGATACCGGTGACCCATTTTCCCCAATCTCGTCCAAATCCAATCTCCCCCTATTTTCCATAGAAATAGCAGTCCAATCCTCACTATTCGATTCCTCCCAAACCCTGTGCACCAAAATGAGACCATTTCCATGCCCTGTGACTACAACACTCTCGTTCTTATACACCGACAAGTACGACAACATGGCAGTCACCGGCGAATCAGCCAATGTATCGAATTCAACCAAAACATCCCCGTTCCGTGGAAACACAAACACCCTCCCCTGATCGTCCCCTACAGCGAAATACTTACTCAGCCCTTCATGATCCCTAAACGGCAACACATTGATACAGCTAGCACGAGAAGCCTCCAGTTCCACAGCCGAAACCGACTGGAACCTCTCCGACCAAAACGGATCGTACTTCGTGACCGACGCTCCCTTCCCTCCCGTTCTATCCCGCTCTCCTCCGTCTCGAACTCTCTTTTTTAAACCGCTCTTCTCCTCGATTCTCTGAACAGGCAAATCACCATCCTCAACTTCCCTTGCAACAATACTTTTCACCTTCTCATCCGAAGGCTCGTCCGAAAACCGTGATTCTAACCTGGACACCAGCTCGGTAAGGTTCCTCACCAGCTCTTCGAGCTTTTCTACCTGTCTCTGGTGTCGATCCACCACCTCAGTTTCACAATCCGTACCTAGCTTCTCACCTATCTGCATCTGTTGCCGATCCACCACCTCATCAATTTCACAATCCATATCTAGCTTGTCAAAACGCTCGTTTACGTCTTGATTCGCGACTAAGTCCGAGTTTGCTAAAACCCTAGAAATGCGCAGTAAAGCGAAAAGGAAAAGGAGATAGAGTGCGAAACACTTGCCTTTGCGAAGGATCGCCATGGATGATTGATCGATAAATCTGCGAAGAGTTCTGTTTTTCTATGAGAGATGCTGGATCATTTTCAGCTTGGAGATAGATCTCTGGTTTTGAGCGAGGAGTGTGAGTTGAGATTAGCGTATGACTTTTTGGGGAAGATTAGCGGAAATAGTGGAGATTTTTTGGTTGACTAGAAAGACTAATAGTGAGCAAAGTGAGGTGAATTAGGGCAAAAGAGGTTTTTAGATTTTCCATGCGAAAATTCGGGGATGAGAGAGAGAGAGAGAGAGAGAGAGAGAGAGGAGATTCTCGTTGTAAGAAGGGGATGCGATTTGGTGCGGTGAGGACCACCTTTGACTCGGTTTTGACCTTTTGATGCGATTTGATTGCGAAAAGTCTAAGGATCCGGACGGCACGCCGGGCCCACTCCGGCCACCGGACGACTAATCGGAGCCGATCAAAAATTCTATAAAAAAAAACCGAGTGGGCCCAAGCGAGAATCAACGGCATCGGATATGTGTTGGTGGCCGATCCAAACACTCAATTTTTTTTATGCATTTTTAGAATTTTTGGTTGGTTCCGATCAGGTCGGCCCGGCATGCCGTCGGGATCCCTTTGGTCGGAACTGTAGCACGGCTGATTTGATTGTATCCCATAATCTAAGGTTTCGTTTCGCTTAATGTTCTTATTTTGTAAATATTTATTTTTTACTTTACGTGACATACTATTTTCTAATACATAATATTTAATTCAAAAACTAATTACTTATTTTAGTTATAGGAACACACCATATATTGGTTTTGTATTTTTTTTTATTAATTTTAACACTTTGCTTTGTAGATGGAGTAATTTTTTTAGTGTTAAATTATTAAGTTTTTTTTGCGTCTACAAAATAATTTTTTAATGATTTTGCATCGATGGAAAAAAGAATTGTGGGTGTATTTATGTAAAAGGAGTGTACCGAAATAAATTTCATTTTAGTAATACTACGTACTTGCGAGACTGAGACGGTGACAAAACTAGTAACTTATTGACCCCGATAAAACAAAATATTGGGTATTGCCAAGATTGGAAAGGTGTGTTGTTTTGATTAAAAAGATTATGAAAGTAGACACGAGTTAAGAATATAAAAGTTAGATATATATATATATATATATAGAGAGAGAGAGAGAGAGAGAGAGTGTGTATGTTATTTTATGATTTTATTTAATGCTTTCGAAGAAATATAGCGTCTCGAAACATATTAAATCCATTTTCTTCTCCCAATGCAGTTAGTTTTTAAATCGTTGGAGTATTAGGTAAACTAAACTTTTCTATACTGCAGATTTACTTACTATTTACCTAACAAGTTGGAAGTAAACTTTTTGGATCCATCTCCATATATCCCTCCATCTCCATTTGTTGGTTATTTTTGTCACTTTTTGTTGTCTCAAAAAGATTATCCCAGTTGAAAACTTGAAAAGCAATGAGCAATTGTGTTTGCTCTTTCACCTTCACAATGCACAAAATGGCCGATACAGCGGATATACGGACCGGAGATGTCTGTATTTCTTTTTGGTAAGATAAATTCACACAGAACCAGCAAACCAAGAGCCAAATACGACGACATAGCCTTGATGAGAGTTCACACAAAAAGACACAAAATAAAATAAAAACTATGGCCAAAAGTCAATGCTATGAGCTAAATAAAAGTCAATGCTATGAGCTAAACAATCTGATAGAGCCTTCCCAAACTTCAGCAATTTTCTGGTTTTTCTGCTGTGATAGGCATATATGTCTCCATGCAATGCCTGACATCCTTGATGAACTTCATGCCAACTGTTTCCTTATCCATTTGTCAGTCCGGAAAACTCCGACAATTCCTTTCCCCTCGTAGATGATACATGGTGGCAGAGAAAGCAAGTCTTAGAACCATAGTCTTCATGGAGTTCCGCTTCCCATAATGAATGGCCCACGAATGTTATGGAATTCCCTAGTTTGTTCTAGCTCCTTCCTTCGATCTTTACTGGCTTCTTTGGAATTTTAAACGCAGCATATACAGTTTGCGTGAGACCAACCGTAGTATCCTGGTTACAGACATTTGACTGCATTGACGATCGCTTCAAAATCTCAAAAAGTGAAGCTCCGGAAACAGCTTCAGCAGGATCCTTTCTACTTTGAGTACTCACTCTGGATTGTGAGCTACTGAATTTGGCCACTGTATTCCTTGCTGGTAGATTTTCTCTTGGAATCTGCATTTTTTTAGAAGGAAAATAGGCCTCATGATAATTACTAGTGAGCTTAGCAGGGGAGAAAAAAGGAGTGTTAATGCACTAGTAAATCAGAAGCTCCAGACCAGTAGTTACTGCAATAGTATTCCAAAATCAATATACAGCGACTCAGCGAGCGAGCCATACTGGAAGATGATTCTGGAGTTAATCAGTTACTACTATGGATATTCTTGGAATAGAGGCATCTCGTTTGAGATTATTTCATACTCCCCATATTCTATAATTTTATAGAAATCCAACTTCTACAAGAGAAATGTTTTTTTGATTAGTTTCAAACTTGATGCCTTGTTCCAAACAAGCCAGTAAAATCACACTTTTTGGAAAATTACAAATTTTGGCTGTATCTCCAAATGGACATAATCTTGGAACATTGCAAAATAAATACTGGATAAGAACATGGAACAGGAGTTCCAATAGTCCGGTTAAGTTATTATAGTGAGTCTGATCCTCAAGTATTCTTTTCTCAGGCCTAATATGAAATCTGAAGAGCAAATTGCGCGAGGATAGACAACAAATTTTGGCTGTATCTCCAAAATGGACATAATCTTGAAGCATTGCAAAATAAATAGTGGACAAAAACATGGAACAGGAGTTCCAATATTGTGCCTTTCTGAATTTGAATAGAGCATACCACATCAGAAGAATCCTCTGATATTGACGCTGAATTCCTGCTATTACTGTCATCCCGTCCGAAAATGAAAGATCGGACTGTGCTTGTTCCTTTCTTATTAGATGACGGAAGAGAATTGCTTGTTGCTCGACCGAGGAAAGATGACTGCAACATTTTTCAAAAGAAAAGCTACAGTCAACAATAGCCTAATCCAACAAGCTACAACGCTATAACTTTGGAGTCTAAAACAAACTAGACACAAGCATGTAGCTTCCATGACAAATAACACGATATCTGCATCTGCAACTTGACTCATTTTAAGCCTTTGGTGCTTGCAGGAAATAATTAACACCTCTATCATGACGGTAACCAATAGATTCTGGTCAATCTAGGGTACTAATAGTCTAATACAACTGACGAAGTGTCTAACATTGGTCTATACAAGAGTTCCAATTTGCCAACAGTAAAATGGCATATCATAGGAAGTAGGCAGGTAGGGTCTAAGGTCTTCGAGGACTTGAATCCACCATATACCTGCAAAGGGAAGCCACCCTATCTCATTCAACTCATCCTGCATTATTTTCGTATTTTTGTTTCTCTGTTTACCAAACAATGTGTAACCACATATAACTTGGACAACTGGGGGAAAGGTGGGGAAGAAATGCTTTGATTTGGAATATAGATGGAAAGAGATGTATCTGAAAGGGTTTGTCAAAAGACGGGCAAGACTGGTGTAGGCATAACTTACACTTGAGATCTATGCCAGACCAAGGATGGTCCAGAAATGTAGGTCATGTTTCAACTGAATTCATTATCGTACCTAGTAACTCTCATAGAGCTAGATGGAATGAAGAATACAAAAAAACACCATCACCCTTAATATCATGTCCCTAATAAATGCAGATTGTGTTACCTTTGAAGAGCCATTGCTACTTCTTCCTGTTAGCATCTTATCAAAAAATGCTGCAAAATAATGAGATAAAAATAGTATTAAGTAATAGCAATGAAACATAATGACGATACAATATTAGTGAACTACAAAGAAACATCTCACATGATGTTTTTGCTTTCTTTTTGGCATCAGGCACAATATTCAACTTCTTTATGAGGCCAAATACTTCTCTACAACTCTCATCCTTGGCTGGAGACAACAAGGTAACTTGCTCTTCCTGTTCAAGTTCATGAATTTCAACAAGTGTTTACAGAACAAACTAAAGAAAGAAAAGCAGACAAGAAATACTGGTGAACTACCGATCTGGTGACAAATACCAACATAGCATTATAAATCCCAGTGAATTGCTATATGCTATGTTACATGGACTCAGGTAGGGGTAATAGATGTGAGAGTCTGTCCAACCATCAGGCCATAAATTTCAAGCTTGGGATATTTGGAGGTGTCCACAAGTTGGGAGTGAGTACGGGGACATGTCTGGAACACTTCTTTTCTATTGCATATTGTTTGATATAGTTTAGGTAGTAGTATTAGCACGTTGTAAACTACTTCTAAACCTACTTGAAGTCAAATGGAGAAAAAATATGAAAGTTTCTCACTCCCATCCATTTCAAAGGCTAAAAATATCTTTTTTTCTAGCCAATGTGAACTTTTTCTTCAAAATCGTAAACAAAATTAGAGTATTCTAGTGTTTAAATCAGGCTGGGGTGTGAAATGGGCACATTTCACACCCTTATCCTTGTCATATCTGCCAAACAAGCCTACTAGGAGGAGAATCAAGGATTCCATGTATGGCTATAGGAACGATAAGAACTCTGAAAAAAGAACAGGACAACAGAACACACTGTAGTTCTGCCTCTGGATGCCATAGGAACAACTCACACTTTTATCAAGAAGTCGCTGTTTAGCTAGCTTTCTCTCTGACTCTTCGCCATCAGATAAGTAACCATCATTCATATCAGAAAACATGTGAGGAATCATTTGCTTCGCTTTTCTTGAATTCATTCGAACCACACTTGCTTTTGAATTGTTTTCCACAGCTTCATCCCTAAATTCTTCATCATCCTCATTATCTTCTCCTTCTTCTTCGTCCTCATCAAGCAAACCTGTGTCTTTGAGTATTGAACCGAACTTCAGTCTCTGCAAAAGATTGTCTGTCCCAGTTGCATCCTGTTGCTCCAGCCACTTCTGATGAAGTTCATTGCGCATTTCGTTATCAATTGGCTTCTCATCATACCCAGTTGCTATCAGATCCTTGAGTTCATCGTAATCTTCGATGTCCCCATCTTCTTCATCTTCTTGGAAGCGCATTAGGTCATTGTCACTGTCATCTTCTTCCACAGCTTCATCATCAACAAAAGCTTTAACAGGGTCACCTTGTGGAGAAGATAATCCACTATCATTTCTATCTGGAGCAATGTTCTCCTTGTCATTGTACTCTTCATCATCAGAACTGTGAAAATAAAAAGAATCACCACAAGAATAATTATTTTCACCGTAGTCAAGTTTAACTTTTGTAAGACTTTGCTCTCTTATTTATAAATTAGGAAAACCTTGATATGGTACAAAAAACAACACAAAGTATTTATAATGCTGTGGGACAATGAGGTAAGGTGAAACATGAAGAGTCTATAACTCTTTAAATTAAGTAAATTTACGCCCCAAGACCACAAGATTAGAAACATCTTTAACTACTCACATGTCATCACCAGGAGCGGAATCAAACTTCAAGTTCATTGCAAGGAGAGATGGTGCCAAAATTTCTTCCGTAGGACTATCATTCTGGTCATCATACAAGGTATCTTTCCTTTCACTTGATTGAGAATCACCAAACAGATCCTACAAAGAGGAAATGATGTGCAATAATTTATTTTCTGTGATATCTGGCAGGAGTAGCAGTTTCCTTTCAAACATCAGAAACATGAAAAAGAACCTGAGTATCGTCAACTGGAGCTCGAAATGCATGCATTGATTGCTCATCCACAGCCTACGCGTGGAAAACAGCAAGAGTTTGTTCATATAGGGAATCTTTGCCATTACAGAAAACTTCATTCCATTTGATGAAGAACAATTGTGAACACAGGAATTAAATAACAAAATTTGTGAACCAGAATTCAGGGAAGTATTACCAATCACAAATCTCTCACCATATAGCAATAGCTCCATGAATTCAATACAAATACAGTAACATTTTCACGGGAAGCAATCATTTCATTGAGAAATGGCATAAGACCTACCATTTGGGAGGGAGTATTTTCATCACTTGACTGTCTTGCTTCTTCCTGAGATCCATCCACATGAGATACATCCACCCCACTCTCCACATCAGCATGACACACTATTGTCTCCTCTTGCACCACTTCAACAGATATATCAACTTCTCTCTCTACAGCAACGACTTTTTCTGAATCAAGGTCCATTTTGTCCTCTCTCAAATTTGCATTGTTCGCAGCAGCAGACCATTTATTTTGCAGACTAATAGTTCTGCCAAAAAAAAATGCATTAAATTGTATTGTTAGGAAAATAAGAGCAAAGAAAGACAATAGACTCAAAATATACAAAGTCAAAGCCAAACTATGACGATACTCACTTCTTCAACACCTCAAGCTTCCTTTGTCGAATCTTCTCCAACACGGATGATATAGGTTTTTGTACAACTGGTACAGGGTTAAAGGTGGCATCTCTAGTTTCTACAAAAATAAAAAACGAATATAAATGCCTATACAAGTAATCTAAAGCTCCACTTAAATTAGATATGAATTTCAGATCAACGGATTTGCTACTATTATTCACTAAGAATAGCCCAAACTTAGATTCCTCATATGGATTTAGATATTAAGTTTTGAGCTTTATCATGATGATGGTTTTGAAAGATGAAAGTACAATTCAATAGGAGAGACTACAAATCTTTCATATTGAGAGTTGCACAAAGATCCCAAAAAAAATTCATCTCTTCTAACTCTAATCCAACTTCCACTGTAGTTCTAAGAGCAACTTATAACTCAAAATCGTGTGCTTCATACAAAATATGGTACTAAATCTATTCAATTGAATTCCAGATCTATCCGAAGGCAGCCTAAATGATGTCAATGTAAGAATTTCAGCACTCTTGGATTACGGGTTAGAAAGTGAAGCACAATACCTCGCAAGAGTCTCTGAGACTCGGCATGAAGCTGCTGCAGATAAATTTTTCTTTCCTGTAAACCAGAGGAACATATATCATCAAATTGTCAATTGCGAAAAATCGATATAGCAAAGGATCAAACCATAAACAACCAAATTCACATCAAACCACCTTTTCTTCCCTTCTTCTATTGGAAGAAGATGTTTTGGGCATCACAACATCACCATCACTCTTACCACTCTTCTTCTTCTTGTTCCCTTTACTTTCACTAGAACCCTCTTCACTAACCCGTTTCTTCTCACGTCTCCCCACCTTCAAATCCGCTGCACTTCCTTCCACTCCACCACTTTGATCAGACCCTTTCCCTTCAAATCCCTCACCAACATCATCAAAATCCAAAACCCTCTTAGTCTCCTTTTGACCTTCTCCGAATCCCACCCCATCAAATCCACAATTTGTCTCATCACCACCACCACCATCACATTCCTCAGATTCATTCAAATCCTCTTCGCTAACCCGTTTCTCCTCAACTCTCCCACCAACATCATCAAAATCCAAAACCCTCTTCGCTTCCTTCCGCTCTCTACTGACTCCCTCCCCATCCAACGCACAATTCAACTCATCATCACATTCCTCAGATCCATCCAAACCCCTTTCGTTAACCCGCTTCTCCTCCACTCTCTCCATCTCCAAACCCGCCCCATTTTCTCTCTCTCCACTGCTCCAATCCGACCTTTCCCCATCCAAATAATCAAACACTAAGTCCCTCTTACTCTCCTCGCGACCCCCGCCAAATCGCCTACCACCAAAACCAGAACTCAACTCCTTTTCAACACCAAAACCCTCCGATTCATTTTCTCCCACTCCACCGCTTCGATCCAACATTTTCTTTTCACATCCGTCGCCCACGTCATCAAACCCTAAACCAGAATTCGACTCATTTTCACCTCCAAAGGCCTCATGTGCCCGCCGAGACTCCAGATCCCGCGATTCTAACGATTTTTCGACCGACACGACTCCATTCGCGACGTGAATTGATTTCTTCAGGCGTTTGAGCTTTCGGTGGTGGAGCGGGGGCGAGGGTTGTTGGGGAGGAGAGAATGATTCGTAATCGTCGTCGCTTTCCATGCGGATTGGTGAAGTGATGGTGAGAGCTAGCTAGGGCTTGGGTAACAATGGAGGATTTGGATGTGTTGAATTTGGGAATTGAGAGAGAAGAAGATGAAATAAGGGTAAGGCGGGGGGGGAGAGAGAAACGTTGTTTTAGGCGGCAAACGTTCAAACTTTTGGGAGATGGATTAGTTATTGAACCGCCAAAGGCAAATTAATTTCAACCGCATCCTCCTTTTATAAAACCGCCATTTCGGGCCAACAATAAGGGCCCTTGGAGTTGGCCGGGGTGCTATGCACGTTTGGACTGTTCATTTCGGCAATCAAGCGTTCGGATTGTACAGTACGGTAAGTAATTTCAACCGACTAATCGTTCAACAATTCAATTGATTGTCGAGATCAACGGTTCAAACGTGCACAACACTATTCCTCAATCCAAGTGGACCAACCTTTTCTACGACTTTTTGACACGGATTTTTTTCCTTTCTATTGCTTTTGACATAATATATCGGGGTCGAGAGTGGGGAAGTGAATGAGGGGTGCTATGAACTTGCGAAAATTGATTTAATTTAATCGGTAAGTCATTTTACTTTGATTAAGGGAAAAAGTTTTAGTACATAAGTAGTAGAATGTTTTCCTCAATTTATCTCAACCACCAAATAAAGTATAATTTTTTTACACTTTTTCGAATTTCTCTCGTTGAGACAAATAAATAATTTATATAAATTTGTCGCAAAACTAATTATTATTTTCTGAATAAAGGCCAGATGTCCAAAAAAAACTCTTAAAACTAGGAAAAATGATGGCCAATGACGTGTTTTGATAATTAACACCAGCCAAGGACATTTTCAACATTACCAAATATTCTTAACTTGTCCTTAATGGGTATTAATTATCAAAACACGTCCTGAGCCGTCATTTTCCCTTAAAGCTAAGAAGAAGAACAAGGCCCTAGATCCAAAATGCAACAGAAGAGAGGTTCTTGAAAAAGAGGCCCAGGTCTATGATAAACATGGGCCTATTGTCCAAAATCCCCATCCAACATTCTGGACTTACTAAAAATCCTCTGGGCCCAACTTTTTACATGCTATAATTACTCCAGAGCAGCCGTATATTGTACGAAACCCTAATTTTCTAAAACCCTTTATTTAAGCTCCGTTGGCCGTCCCCAAACGTCATGCACTCCTCTCTCTTAGGGTTTCTTGATTGCAATTTGAATGATGCACTTTCCTCTATCTGTGTCTGTACTATATGTTGGTGAATCAACTTTAAATTATCGTGATGCTTTGTTTTTGGGCGATTCAATTTTGATTTTGCTCTCATAATTAGTTTTTTTTTTTTTTTTGTGCATTTGTTTACCCTCTCCTTGAAGTGCAAATCTGAATACGCGAGGAGATATAACGGATGCAGAAATCGATTAAAAGGTTGGCTTACCAGCCCATCGCGTGATTTTATTCTATTGCCTTGGTGTCAAATGGACCCACCTACATTCAAATCTCCTACTGTATTTTTAACACTTGCTATGTTATTTTCTTGGATTGATTTCTTCTGGGTATGCGTTAGAATCAAAGTCTTTGTTTTGTTTTCTATTTGGGTATTTCATAGAAATTGTTTTGTTTAAAGGAAAATGGCAGATGATGAATAATAATCTTATCCTACACACTGAATTTATCGTGTTGATTACATCTCCGCTTATTGTCTGATGCCAATATTCTGTTTTTTAGTTATTCTTATTTTTGTTTCAATATTTATTGGTTTCAATTCTGAGATTTCCTTCCGTAAAAATGTGATTTTTCGTGTTGTTTTTTGGATTGTTGAAGTTTATGATGCTGTTGGTCTGATTTGTTGTCTTAAAAAACAACCAAAAGTTGATTTATTGGATGAAAATAAAAGATAACTGTAGCATTAGGCTCTGGAATTTTCTTCTGATTTGTAATTTGAGTTGATTTGTTTTAAAAATACCATTTTTGACGAGGATATTGTAGAATTGGAGGGCAAATGATGAAAACAATTATTATGCTTAACACTGAGTTGTTTTATGAAGACAAAAAACTCCGCTTATTATCTGATGCCTCCTGCAGTCTATAAATATTGTTTTCCTGAAGAATTCTATTGTGTTTTGGTAGTTTTTTGTCCGATTTTAAACGTGTGATGGATGTAGTTCTCTAAGCAAGAACTGAAATGGCGTAATGAACAGAAATGGTACAATTCTAGTCTTCTGGATTAGACAAGCTAGTTATCTAGTTTTAGATTTTGTACAATTGTTGCATTTGATCAATGATGAGAAAAAGCGGACGGGCGGTCAGACCTGATGCCATGGTGATTGTCTGCGAACTTCCACTAAAAGTGGAATGTCTCTGAGATTTAGTAATTTTTAACTTTTTGCAAGTTCTTGTCTTTAGAATTTGACTGCTGAATTACTTTGATGTGTTTGGTATGACCAGTTTTTGGTGCGTGAGATACTTATTTGTGGTATGATAAGATATATCTTCGTGTTCTTTTTTTTTTAATCAATTGGAATAGTAAATCTTCGTGTTCATTGACATAATGCATCTGATTTCCGGCTTACTAACCTTCCAATATGTCTGCTATGATGAAGTAAGCTAATATTATGTCTGGACATATGAGTTGTCTATGATCAAAGAATGCTTCTCCTGAGCAGAATGAGTTTTGCCAAATTTGGTTAGATTGCCTCACTGTGCCAGGTTATGAAAGTCAAGATTTTCATGGGATAGATTAACTACAGTATACTGCAAAGCTGGAAAATGAACATAATTCTCATTTGTCAACCCTTTTTTGGAAATGCACTCAGATTAGTCGTCTTCACTACAATTGAGGCGGTCTGAATTGTTTGATTGAAACCATATTATTGTCGATGTTGTGTCCTTCAACCCTGACTCTTGAAGATCCAGATTTATTCAGGCACTACTCTGGCTAAAAATTATTGCAAGCGTTTGTATCATACAATGTACTGTTGATATTCAAGAATGTGGTTTAGCAAAGTTTTACTATTATCAATACAGTGTTTTTTTCCCAAAAAAAAAATGTTTATTGTGGGGACGTGTTGCCTTTTTGTATAGTTTTTCCGCATTCCTTCTCGTACAAAACATGATTGTTCAACCAAATGTTTCTAGTGGAGAAAGAAAGTGAAGCTTCTGGAGTTGTGCTTTACTGGATCGGTGAGGAGGCATAGACAAGTCAATCAAATTGGAAACCAAGGCTGTTGTTGATCTCGAATCAATAGGTGATGTGAGATGAAGTAATTGCCAAATGACATCTTTTTGGACGTAAATGATTTTGTTGTAACTAATGTTCTGCAGAACTTGTGATTCAGAGTTTAAATATGAATATAGACTTGGTCATTTTCAAATTTTCAATAGCGGAGTCTATGCATTTACCTGATTTATATTGTGTACAACAAATGCAGATGTTTACTATTGTACTTGCTTCCTGTGAACCCAAATTAGCTGGATTATGGCTTGATATGGAGGAGGAAAATTTTCTTATCAAAACTTGCTTCTTGTGAGCCCGAATTTACTTGAGAAGACCGAGAAGAGGCGATTTTAAACTATAAAGTATTCACTGCGTTTGGTTTGCAGTTTTGAAATTTATTTTTGAGATAAAAAAGTTTTAGTTTTATAGGTTTGCATATTTTTTCGTCTTTAGTAAATTTTTTTAACATTTTTACAAATTCTTTTACTTTATAAATAGATGTACACTATGTACATCCAAAAAGTAAAAAATTTGACAAAATCACTGAAGGCGAAAAAACACGAATGATTTAATTTTTTATTTTATTTTTATCCGAACACGAATGATGAAATAGTCAAAAATTTTGGAGAGATTAATCTGTGAGATGAGAACCAAACAAAGTTGGGCCATTTCAAGGGCAATTGCCCACAGTATGGCAATGAATGTGAAAAACCAGTCAGGGCCTGTGAATGGGATGAATCCACCTATCATGACTAGCAATAAGGTCACGTCCGTAAAAGAGGCTTTTCCAAGCCTATGAGGATTCGATTTAGGATCATGCTTAAACTCCCAGAATTTTCACTTTGGAGCAGTACTTGGGAAGGAGGATTTTAGAGATTCACGGAGATTGGTTTGATGATTCTCCAACATTAATTCGACAACAAGGCCTGGTTGATGACCTGAAAATCCCAAATATCAAGCCCCCCCTCCGATTTGTAGGCTGATATTTTGTCCCAAATACCAATACAGAGGCTTGCTGTCACTCGCATTCCACCATAAAGTAGCCGAGATGGCATTGAGCTTGTCACATAAAGAAAGAGGCAAATTTGGAAGTAGAAGAAAAGGTAGATCAGGAGGGCAGACAACTTATTTGATCAGAGTAAGTTTCCCTGCTTGAGAGATGAAAGGATGATTTCCACCCCGCGAGAGCAACTTGGGCTTTGTCAAGCATCAACTTGAAACAGCTGTTTTTGTCTGCTGACATATATATGAGTCACTGCTACATTGTTTCAATGGCTTTTGTCAGCAGAAATTCGATTGACAAGATTCACCACCGACGACATCAATTTCAACTTCCAATCAATATTTTGCTTTTGATCAGCGAAATCAAATACATACACATCATATCCATCTAAGAAACCCCCCAAAACAGTAACTTTAGATGCAATAAAGTCCGAGGAAGGAAACAGTACAATGAAATTTTCCCCCAACACAAATTAATTGTATCATTTCTTCCAGGTGAACATGACTATATCTCTCATACAGTGAAATCTAAACCTAAACCACCTCGGTGGTAGCCGAGTTGGCAAAGAAACTGATGAGTTTGCTCAGAACCTGGACTTAATTAAGAGTTTGCTCATTCTGTTGTGGGTCAAACCCGCTAGCTATAGTAGTCATGTGAACCACATGCGCATAAGAAAGACTTTGTCTCAGTTGTGCCTTGGTGGAGCCACAAATACCTATGTATGTCCAAAGATCTGCCGTGAGCCTGAAGTTCTTATGATTATGCCCAGGAGAGGTGGCTGCCACCTCACCCACCTTTCTTACCGAGCAGAAAATAAACCAAAACCTACAAATTGTTGGAGTGTACATAGGCCTGGCAAAGTATTGCTCTGTTTACAGCATCAGAAATATGAAGATGCCAAATCAAAACAGGATAGCCAGCAGATTGAATACAACTGCATGAGAGACTAAAACTAACAAAACAAGTGAAAACGGAAAAGTTTACATTGATTTATAATGAACTCAGTTCCATAACCCAAAAAGGCTGTAAAGTAACATATTACTTCACAAAATCGCTTGGCTGATTCAATTAGTCCTGCCGCTATTGCTCTATGATGCAAAACCAAAAAAGAAACAAAATCCCCACATAAAAAACCATTCAAAGTCGGCTCTTTAGATTAGATAGATGTATTTACAAGTAAACTGCCTTCAAATCTTCCTATTCTTCAACGGTCTGGATTTCCCCCATCATGATCCGGTTGCTAACGACGTTAAATCCCAGAACTGCTGGGCTCACCTTCTTCCCTTTCTTTCCTTTCTTTTTCCCTCCCCCTTTGGACTCATCGGGACCCACTGGATTATTATTACCTTGCTCAGATTCCCTCACACCTCCATTGTCAGAACTCATATCTCTGGCGCCAAATCCAGGGGCCCCACGATCATTCCGACTTTGGAAGGCGATTTCAAGGACATCTTCTGGCAACATATCCTTGTAGTTGAGGAACTTGTCAATGAACTTGTGGTCAGGATCAAATACGCCAAGGTTCTCTATCAGAAGCATCTCAGCCTCCGATCTGGATTGTTTTACGCAGTATTCCAGGAAGCTTGTATCTAATAAAGAAGAAATTAAAACATGTCGTGTCAATGTAACTCCCAACTAAACAACCATTATCTGAATTCGGAATACAGAACACTAATGTCCTTGCATTGTTTGAGAATAATATGCGTCAGAATGTCAGATAATAAAATTCGTGACACTGACTTACTGAACCAGCTCTTGAAATACAAAGAAGAGCACAAAACAAGTTAACAGATCAAGGATTTGGGCAAGGAAGAGGAAATGGGCAAGCTAACAAATCTAACAGCTATGAGCCATTAGACACTTCAATTTTCTATATCCTGCCCATTTTCCATACCCAAATCAAAAAACAGCAATCAGAATGCACAAGGAAAAAGAATAATCAAAGTGAGGCGAGGAAGAAAATCAGCAAAAAACAATCTGATACCTTTTGACCCAATAAGCTTGACAGACTCACTCTCGCACCAATCCCTGAAGCCCATGGCCTCTGCAAGGATAGCAGGTAAGAGGTCAAATAGATCCTTAGGCTTAAATCATGAGTAACCAACAATAAGAGCTATTAAAGTAGAACTATAAAGGCTTACTTACCTGAATGCTTACTCATGGCATTCTTTTTCCCCTTCATCGACGATTGAGCAGAGGCAGGTGATGATGAAAGAGAATGTTCAGAAGGTCTGCCACCTGTAGATTTCTGTCGACTCACTGAACCTCCAAAAGTCCCTTTCCCGGGGGAGCTTTTGGTTCCCCAACTGCCCTGACCTGCAAGATGAGGGAAATCCGACCTGCTTGCAGAAAACATAGACTCTTAGTTCTACCTTGCAGCTTCTTAATCACTGTAACTGGTTCTAACAACAGTTAGTAGAATCAATAGCCTTCTTCCTAGTGGGATGGAGACATATAATTGTCTGACGCTCATGCTCCCCGATTGTGTATTAATTGAAACACTGCAATTTTTTTTGTGTGCAGATTTCAGCGATTCTTCGACACTTTCACCATGCCTAGAATCTCTTAATAGGAATCATGTCCAAAAATCTGGGGGAATACATATCCGTGAATTGCTGCGCCCAACTGCCCAAGCCTACTTTTTTCTAGGATTAGCAGTCGGAACATGCCCATAAATAAAACACAACATACTGAACCTTGCACTTCTCTTTGGCAGAGATGAGTATCTAAATAAAAGCATTAGCATTTTCCTACTTTCCTAACAAAACAGTTCAGTCGAAATCATAAACATTGAACAGAAAAACAGACTAAACTTACTGACTCCATATCATTTTTATAATATGCACATCTATTTGATAGAGGTGAGTATCCAAATAAAAGCATTAACATATTGCTATCAAAGCAGTTTAGTCAAAATCATAAACATTGAACAGAAAAACAGACTAAACTTAATTGACAAGACAGTGAATCCAAGGAAAGACCGATCTAAACCCAAAATGAACAACCTAGTACGGAATCTAAATACTTAACATTAATTACCCCACAACCTTAATTGCCCCCACACAGGATCAAAAAGAGCATAAACAGAAGAAAACACAGAGGTCAAAGAAAGAGAGAAGATGTCATACTGCTTTGCTTCTTGTTTTGGTTGATCCAAAGGACCCCAGAAGAGATCATCATCTCCTTTATGTTTTGATTGAGCAGAAGCATTGGAAACAATCTGGATAGGAGATGCAGCCTTGGTTTGAGATGATGCAGAAAGTGACCAAGAACCACTTCCACGGGAGGGCTCAGTTGGCTGGGGCTTCTGGGGGGGAATTGGGGCTGCTTGTGGGACAGATGAAACTTTTTTCCCCTGTTCTCTTAGAATGTCCCTCAATGATGCAGCCTTTGGAAGTTTTCCAGAGTCAGACGACCAAGCAGGGGCAGGGGGAGGGTTGGCAGATTCCCCCCTCCAAACAACAAAATCTCCTAAAGAAGGACCAGAAGGAACCGCAGGTAACACTTCTTTCTCCTGTTGAAGTACTTGGCGAGAACCCTTGCGTTTCTCATTAGCACTTGATCCAACAGACACATCAGGAGTGGAAATCGGCACCGAAACCTTAGCTCCGACCCCTTTAGCTTTCGCAGACTTCTTGCGATTCTTTTTAGTGTCTTTAGCCTCAATAAAGTCATCATCATCATCCACCAAATCCAACTGAGCATTCATAACCGGAAAGGAAATACTGTCAGAAATCTCCACCTCTCTTTCTGGAGATTTTGCTGAAACTTCTTCTGCCAAAATATCGTGTAATTGGCTTTTCTTGTTCTTTTGATTTGTATAACTCTCAGGTTTGCCCAAATTTATTTTGGCACTACTTGCATCTGTTTTGTGGTCTGAACTGGCGACAACCCCAGCCCAAGGAGTGGAGAAACTAACGGGATTAACGGACATGGAGATCTCTGAATTTTCCATTTCTGTTTGTGCCTTTCTCTGTTCCTCTTGTTGAATCTCCAATAGTGACTTCGGCTTGAAACCGGGAGCAGGCTTCCAGGCTCGTTGTCCAATTGATGTGGAATCACCCTTTGCATCCACAGATTCAGTACCATCTTTGAATGAACTAACAGGAAACGAGTCTTTAACTTGTTGCTTATCCACTATTTCAATCTTGCCAACTTCAGATTTGCTTTCAGTAGTTTCTATTAGAGATGTTCCGTTAAGTATTTCTCCCAAGCCAATATTCATCTCATTCTTTGTGTCAACAAGATTAGAGACTTCGGTTCCAGATGGCTTTGATTGTTGCAAAGAGGTTGCTTTAGAAACTCCCTTTGCCTGGTCAGAGGATTGTCCCTTGGAAGCCCTTTGCTTTTTGGACTTCTTGTCAGAAGCTTTCTTTACTTCACGCACTTCAACATTTTTCACTTCTTTCATCTCGGACATCTCTTCATTTTGTTGATCTAGTTCAACTTGGGCTTCCTCAAGAGCACCTGTAAGTGGAACAATCAGATCATTTACTTGCTCAGGAACTGAAGATTCATTCTCAAAATTCACTGCAGATTCTACTGCAACAGATTTTGCTTGATGTTCCAAAGGCACATACTGCACAGCAGCCTCAGACGTAACTGAAATAGGTTCATTCGTTCTCAAATTGTTTTGTGACATCTGCTCCTGCGCAGATCTATTAACCACGTCAGACTGGGGTAAGCTATTGACAACAGTTGCTGACTGTAAAGAATCATTTTGTTGAATATCATCAATTCGTTCCCGCAGAGCACCACCCAAATTTTGTTGAGTGGTGGTATTCCCAAACATTTGATGCGGCAAATGCGTAGAAGTTGTTACGGAGCCAAAGTTACGGCTGAAATCCCGAGAAACAGTGGGATCAAGATTAGCTGAGTCATGAATGTGTTCGTCTTGCACCTTTGTAACTGGTATCTGCGAACCCATCTGCAAAAACTCCTGTGACGGGACTGCAGGAGCCTGAAACTGTCCATAAGATTGCTCACCAAAACGCTGGTGAGAGGTATAATCTGACAAAACCTGTGAGAGCAATTGCTGCTGTTGCTGCTGTTGCCGCAGCAATTGCTGCTGCTCTTCCTGTTTCTGTTGCTGCTTAAGCAACAAGAGCTTATCCAATACCGAAATCTGCTGAGATGGAAGAACTGGTGCCTGGGAATGCAACTGCAATAAGTACTGTTGTTGCAACAAACTTAACACTTGGGGATCTTGAGCAAGACCAGAAGAGAGCAGTTTTTCGGGTCTTAAAACGCCAGAAGAGTTCTCTATGTTTTGAGCCAGTAAATCCGTTAAAGAGGGTTGGCTCTGCGGTTGGACCCTCTGTTGCTGCATCCCAAAGGAAGCTTGGGGAGGGAAATTTTGTCGTTGATGTAACTCAAGCTTTTCCTGAAGTGGGTCCAAGCCACCTTGGACAGGGAAAGTTGGCCGACCACTAACTCCAGTATTGTAGCCAGAGGCAGGAGGTAACCCTTGAAGGATGGACATCAAATTCTGAGATTGATGACTATCACCAATTCCAGACAGAAGTGTTGGATGTGGGGTTAGCGAGTCTTGGGCTATACCTACATTAGGAACCATTGGTGCTGCATCCCTCCCTGGCCAGAAGGGATAGGTACTGGGTAGAGACTTTTGCCGTTCAAGCGTCATTCTTTTAGCCAATAAGTAAAGGTTGTCCTCACTTCCCAATCCCAAGGGGGGCATACCACTAGAATTATTCCCCCCATATCCCTGCAGACCTGCAAAGTGTGAAAATAGTTTTCATGATCAGGTCAAGATAGAAACATAAATTCATAGTAGCTAAATAGAAACAAGGAAAAGCAGGCACACTAGAGAACTCAATCATGCTTTAGAACCAATAAAAGAATTTCGCTAATTGACCAGATTGGGGTAAGGGGGAGAACCTTCGGAGAAAGCAAACTTCTCAAGCGGAGAAGCACTCAGGTTACTCGTAGTACCAGACATCAGGGACTCCAAAAACCTATTTTCAGCTTCTGTTGTTGAGCCTTGTTTATATCTTTCCTCAGCCTTCATAATATCAACGTCACTTAAACTTGCATGAATCTTCCCAAAGGTGCTGGAGTTTGACCTACTAGATCCAGGTACAAGATCATTATCTTTCGGAGCACTGAATCCAGGTGGAGGTCGGGCTTTTGCTCGTAAATGAGGCATAACATCACCAAGTTGCATAAATGGCGAGTCAGGCGGCGCATTTGCAAGCCGAACTTGCAAATCTATGCCAAAATATCCAGCCTCAAACCACCCTATAATATCACTCCCAGTAAAAGGGCCTTGAACTTCACCCCGGGGATCTCTATAATAAAGAAGAAGGTCCTCTGGAGAAGTTTGTGACAGTTTCAGGGTTTCTTGTTCCTTGTCCATGACTGCTGATGGCTTCCTTCTAATACTTGGATCCCCACCAACCTGCCATTTGGATTCATCCTTGGGGTAAGACAAATCTGCCAAACCAAATCCCCATTCAGTATTCAGATCTTTCCGTGACTGTAGCCAGCTCATTTCAGAACTTCGTGACCTGACATCAGCTGGAATCTCTCTCCAATCGTGCGAGTTCACATTTGGCTGTTCTCCAATGGATGGGGATTGCCATGCTGTGCCAGGATGTACAGAAGAATTTCCCTGCACAATTGTGTCCCTATTGATAGCCGCCTCATCCATCCTGTAACGACCACCATCTTTTCGCAAATCTGAGAATCATAAAATTGATGGGATTAATAAGAAATCTAAAAAGGGGAAGAAAAAAAAATAGACATAACCTCAAATATAACTCATCAGATAAAACTTTCCGAATCAAGAATTGGCAAACCAGTTAAACAGAACTCATCCAGAGAAAAGATTCTGAATCCACAATAGGAAACGAGAGATTGCAATTTACAATCATTAAACTGTATATCCTCTATCCTGAACCATCCAACTTTCAAATACAGTTTAAACATTTTGACTTATCAACCATCTAATGAATTAAATCTTGATCACTACATCATTGTGGTAAAACCTATCCACAGCATTGAATCACCATCTTGAGTAGCACTCAAGTTCTGCAAAAAGGATAAATCAATAGTGTGATCTCCATATGACTATACATACCTCCAGGATACAATTTATCGTCAGAGTACATCTGTTGATCCTGCTTGGTTTCCACTTTTGCATCCAGCCTATAAGAGTGCATCTGCTTCTCGTAGGACAAACCTTCTGTGTGGCTTGAATGACCACCTTTGGAATTGCCAACACTTTCACCTTTATAATCATCAACAGAGAGAGGCAAATCTTCTCTACTACCTGCTCATGACCACATCCTAAACACGTTAAGCACACAAGAAATTACAACCATATACTTGAGATTTCAAAAGATGGACTCATTCAGTACCAAGCTTGGGTCGTCTCGCAAAATCATTGGAGTTTCTACCAATGGACCCTTCCTTAGAAATCTGAGGTGCACCACTGCTTACAATATCCCCTTTCTCAATTCCCTCCATAGTAACCTGCTCAAGAAGTGAAAGCATAAGTACAGCAGCAAAAGAGATGCCATAAAATTGAATTTAATTGATTACGATAGATAAAAAAGGGCTACATACCAATTCATCAGGGGTAGGTGCACAAAATGCAAGAGGCTCTGATGGTTCTTCCTGTGTAAGGGAAGGCACTGGCACAACCCCATCTAATAGTTTCAGGCAGGAGTTGATATCAGTCATCCTGTACAGATCAAGCAACTTTGTCCTGCTATATCTCAAAGGGGAAGATTCTCCTTGTCCAATTTCACCCTTTTCCAAGACGGTCCCAAATGGTTGAAAATTGATTGGAGTACGGTTCATAGAGCTTCCACTAGGACCAAACCTTCCACGATCATGTAAAGAGGGTGGTACAGCATTTTCACCGCGTCCCCGACCATAGGCAAACGTAGGGCCCTGTTTGTTTGGCATTGGGGTTTGGTGATGAGGCGGCGGATCCACTCTCCCTCGATTTTGAGCGTTAGATCTCCATGGCCTATAATGGTCCCCCTCCCTCTCATCCTTTCCGTGATGAGTAAGTTGCGGCAACACTTTATCAAGAGGTGTGTCAGCATCTCTACTAGGGTCCACCCACTTTTCACGCAAACCATCCGATTCCTTGTCATCAGGGCCCCAACGCGTGTTCCATTTGCTCTCACGACGTTGATCTTGATTAGTTTCCGTGTTCCATTTGCTCTCACGGCGTTGATCATGATTAGTTTCCATGTTCCATTTGCTCTCACGGCGTTGATCATGATTAGTTTCCCTCCAACGATCCTTGCGGACGGAAGAATTGGTGTCTCTTTCCTCATCACGCCAGCGATCGCGACGGCCAGAATCATCAAGCACAGTTGGCCTGAAAACATCCTTTTTCTTCACCACATCTGTTGGACTTGCATAACCTGGAGATGGGGTGAAATTGTTTTCCTGTATACAGACAGCAAATGAGAGAATAGAACCTCCAACCAAATGTAGAGGCTGTTGCAGGATAATCTAAGGGAAAACAACGCACTGGAAGCAGAAGAGCAAGCAATCCAAAATAGATGAATTTCTGGAATTATCATAAATTAATACCCATCGCAAAGTTCTTTATATTAAAAAACAGGCGTTTTAATATAGTAGACTAAGTAAAACAAATGAGAAAATTATAACCCACCCCAGTTACATTTCCAGGCTTGTTCTCCCCTGGCTTCGGAAGAAGCCACTGTGGTGAAAGCGGTATTGGATTGTCAGATCCATGCACATCTGTATATAACAAACAAAAACTGATAATGGACATGAAAATCCTCAACAAATAGAATGTGACAGAATACTCGAAGGTTGGCTATTGAGGACGAGGAGTCAATCATGTATCAAAATCTGAATTGGTTGAAGTGGGAAAAACAGACCTGACATATCTTCAGCATTCTCCAGACAATATTATTCTTTCAAGTAGGGGAAAACGTGATCAAGGTCGAAGAAGGTCATAAACAAAACAATTAAGGAAATAGGTAGTTACTTGTGCTAATTTGTTGAGTTGCAAAATCCTCGAAATATAGGAATGAAGAAGCATATATATGCAACGCTTTCCACAACAATAAAATGGATGCTTCTTTTATGCTTATTTGATATTAATTAGTTATTCATAATATAAGGATTTATACTATTTTCATCTCAAATAATTGACATGGAAATATTAAACAGAGCAAGTGCGAATTTGAATGCCGCAACAAATAAATTGAAAGAGCTCTTAATAGGATATTATCTAATAACTCCCCAACTGGTACGCAGAAGAACTTTAATGCTAATTGAGGACAAAAATTGTGTCCTCCAAGGCCATGAAATATAAAAAATTGAACCAAAGCCCCAGCTGTGAAAAAAACCTTCAAAAATAAAAACTCACTCTTTAGTCTTTAGAATAGAAATAAGCACGAGTCAAGTGCAGAGACTGGTGATGTAACACCAAGAAAACATGGGAACATAATCGGGCAATTAAAAAAATCACAAATAAAACTTGGCAACAAGGTAGATTACTAAACAAACAACTACATTCAGTTACTGTCCCTTTCAGATTGGACTCACCAAAGCAGAAATCAATCACTAATTTTTTAAAATAGACCCTACGCGGTTGCTATTTTCATTATTTAATCTTGTAGAATACTTGTCATGAAATTTTGTTCCAATTTTTGGGAACATATAAAGCATTTCTGCAATGGGAACATGGTAAGCATATATTTGTCAATTCTAGAAATCAATTTTTGCTAAACGTGGACGAAATATGAAAACGACGACTTTTTTGGAGTTCAAAAATAATTGTCTTTTGTTTTCAAAAATAAGTTTTGAGAAGTATTCTACAAAACTGATTTTAAATCAGCAACTAGGCAGGGTCTAGGACTCCCAAACACATAACAAAACCCTAATTTGAAAGGTTATCATTTGAGATTGAATAACATAGTTGAATTGGCTACTATAACAGAACAAACGTGAAAAGTGAATGCATCGAAAAGTGAAGCATTATCATCCATTTGGCTAAAGGTGGACAAAATACAAAAACGAAGTCATTTTTGTGTTCAAAAATAAGTTTTTGTTTTTTTGTTTTCGAACAAAAAAATTGAGAAGTATTCCACAGAACCCACTTTAAAACAACCATCAAACAGTGTCCTATAGATTCCCCAATACATAATAAAAACCCTAATCTGACAGAATTAATAGCCTTAGCCAAATCAGCTACTATAACAAATGAAAAGTCAAAAGTAAAGAAATTTACAGAAATAGAGAGACATTATCATCTATTCCCTAAAACCTAACAAAACTTCAATCACAATGGAAAACGACTGCGTTTTGTCTCGCTCCACAAACAAATTAGGGTTTTGCGCAAACAAACATTTCGTCTGGAAATCTAACCGCACAAATATTAAACAATCTGAAACGTATAAAAATGAAAAAATGAAACAACTGTTTTTTGTTTTCAAAAATAACTTTTGAAACAGCAACCTGACAGGGTGTCCCCAAAATATAACAAAACCCTAATTTGTCCGTTAAGGTTCAAAACTACATAGCCTTAGCTGAATTAGGTACCATAACAAAAGAAAGGTCAAGAGTGAACAAATTTACTAGATTAGAGAAGCATTTATTCCCCAAAACCTAACAAAACTTCAATCACAATTGAAAACAGCTGCGTTTGTCTCACATCAATCTCCACAACAAATTACGGTTTTTGCGCAAGACACAAACATTCGTCTGGAAATCAAGCCATGCAGATATTACACAATCTGAAACGTAAAAAATGAACACAACAACTGCTTTTTGTTTTAAAAAAAAAAAAAACTTTTGAGAAGTATTCTACAAAACCCATAATAAAACAGCAACCAAAAAGGGCGCCCCAAAAATATGTAACAAAACCCTAATTTGACAGGTTATTGTTCAGAACTTCATAGCCTTAGCTGAATCAGCTACTGTAACAAAAGAAACGTCAATAATGAATAAATTTACAAGAGTAGAGAAGCATTATCATCTATTCCCCGAAACCTAACCAAACTTCTATCTCAATTGAAAACAGCGGCAGTTGTCTCGCATCAATCTCCACGAACAAAGTAGGGTTTTGCGCAAGACACAAAATTTTTGTCTGGAAATCGAACTACACAAATATTAACCAATCAGACACGTAAAATATGAGCCACACAGAATAATTATTTGTTTTCCGTTTGGAATATAACTTTTGAGAAGCATTCTAAAAAAATTAAACCAGCAACAAAACAGGGTTGTAGGTTTCCCCAAACTGAATCTAACACTAATTTGACAGGTTATTGTTCAGCACTTCATAGCCTTAGCTGAATTAGCTACTATAGCAAAAGAGACGTCAAAAGTAAAGAAAATTACTAGAATAGAGAAGCATTGTCATCCAATCCCCAAAACAAAACATAACAAAACTTCAATCACAATTAAAAATGACCGTGTTTGTCTCACATCAATCTCCACAAACAAATTAGGGTTTTGCGCAAGACAAAAACTTTTGTCAGGAAATTGAACCCCACAAATATTAACCAATCAGAAAAGTAAAAATACGAGCCACCCAGAATAAATTTTTTTGTCTTTAGCCTGGAAGATAACTTTTGAGCAGTATTCTAAAAAAAAAAAATTTATTATAAACCAGCACCCAAACAGGGCCGTAGGTTTCCCCAAACAGCAACAAAACCCTAATTTGACAGATTTTCACTCAATACCATATACCCTTAGCTGAATTAGCTACCGTGACAAAAGAAACCTGAAAAAGTGACGAAATTTACTTCAATAATGAAGCATTATCATCTATTTCCCAAAACCTAACAAAACTTCAATCAACAAAAACAAAAATACAATTGAACACGACTGCGTCCGTCTCGCATCAATCTCCGCGAACAAATTGGGGTTTCACGCAAGACACGAACATTTCGTCCGGAAATCGAACCACACAAATAGTATCAAACAATCACAAACGCAAAACGGAAGCGGCGGAGCGTTGGAGGAGCAATGAACTGGCGAATGTGAATATATACCTTTGGAGATCTGGCTGTTGCGAGAGTCGAAGACGGCGTTGTCGGCCATAGGTGATCAAGGAGAGAGAGAGAACTGAGGAGAGAGAGAGGGAGGGAGGGAGGTGGGAGGAAGCCAAAGAAACCCTTTCTTTTCTTTCTGCTGTTTCGATTGACTGCTTGAAGACGGTGAGGGAGTGGGAAACGCAAAGTGGAGGAATATAACAAGCTAAGGGCAAACCTTCCCTGAGGATTTGGTCGGATTTGTTCTGGCCCCAGTACTCCTCTAAATTACAGATTGGCGCGCCAGAATTTGTCTTTGAATTAGGGCTGCTTAAGAAATTTGGTAAACCATAAAACCGGTCTGAATCAAACCGATATGTATATTTTGGATTAAAATAGTGGATTAATGATCTGGATACGAATTCAATCAAAAAAAATGACTCGTGGTCCGAACACAAATTTTTATTTTAAAATCGTGAACTAACCGAATAGGATTATGAGATATTTATTATATGCAAATAAATAAATATGTACACTTACATCCATATATATAAGTAATTTTACCTACTATTATAAATATTTTTTTACTATTTTAGTATTTCACCTTGATGTGATAGTATATTATATATCCACGTAAAACCTAGGGAGTAAAGTGTTATTCTTATTCAGTTACACCACCTACGACTACCCTACTTGATGCATAGGTCCTAAGAAAGTAAGGCTAAGTTTTTTTTTTTCCCCTTGGTAGTAGCTTATATCTTTATGACATGTAATCCGTGAATAAAATTGGAATCGATATGTAACTCATGGAGTGAATTGAAACCAGACTATAAGACTTTTGGTTCGAAAACAAATTATATTTTTTAAAAACCGTGATTTGCAAATTAAGATTGGATTTATGGAAATTCAATATGATATGGACCATAAGAAGCCCCTATTTCGAACGGTGTGGCATGAAATGTCTAATGAATGTATTCCTCTCCCTCATCAGTTTTTTTTTCTTGCTAAGTAAAAGGTTGGGAGGGGGAGACTAAAGTTGCAACCCTCGTAGCGAATAAAGGCTCCCAACCGCCATAGCATATTCAGCAAGTAAGCCACTACCACCCATTTAATGAGCCAAGCCCACTGAGATATCCTTTTGGAGAAAAAGCTACCCATGGAAAGGTAGTCTGTCACCACAGCTCAACCAAAATGCAAGCTAAAAAGATGGTACCCAATACACATCATCTAATTAATGAGCTAAGTCCACTGAGATGTAGCTACCCATGAAAAGGTAGTCTGTCACCACAACCCAACCAAAATACAAGCTAAACAGATGGTACCCAATACACATCATCTAATTCACAAAAACTACTATACCGGCAAGCGGAATTTCAACTCGCAACGGTGTTCTTGGGGGAATTCCATCCTCACACTATTTGAGATCTTGGCAACCACCTCCAATGGCCCACTCCCTCATAATTAGCTGCTCCTTTGTTGTTGCTATTATCTCCCCAATAAATAGTAATAGTAATAGAGCAGTGCCCCATAATAGCAGAGCTACACAAAAGGATAATGCATCGATTATGTGACGGATTTGCTTCCTCAATCACTGTCGTCATCACTCCCTCTAATTCGTCTGGACTCTTGGACGACCTTTCTCGCACGAGTGCTGCCATTTAAGTAACTTAATTGCAAGCAGCTCTCTCAACCGTCCCAATCACCAGCAAACAATCTCTCGAGTGAATCAACAGCCAATTGGGGAAAAAAATTGGACAACACACTATCTCAAGTTGTATGGTAGTGAATATTTGGCATTAAAGGAATTTGCTTTCTCTTCAAATTCAAAAAACTGTTATGTGTTATAATCTCATACTGGGTAGGTCTATACGTAGTTTTCCTTCGATTTTAATTAGATTGGCCCTTTAAGGGATAGTAGAATTGGGTTTCCATGTATTAGTCGTTGTGCGCAACAATTTGACCAATATACCTTGAGACATAAGACAAAGTGCATCTTCCTTGACTAAAACAAGAATCGTCAACAACGACGCTATACTTGCTGCAAAATTAAGGGGTTTTGTTTTCGTTCTTCTCTTTCTAAAGGGTGCAATTATATATAGGTACTTGAGTGAGTAGGTTAAGCGGGTTAATGGTGTATTTTTCCTCTAATCGATACTTGGTCAGTTGATAGTTTTTGCTTACCTTCAACCCATCGACCTTTACAAACCAGCCGTTGGTTTATTTTGTTTTGGCAATTTTCGATATCGTGAGTTTGGTAGGTTGAGCAGGTTGAAATGACCTTCACTATTTCAGCTTCGTGTTTTTTCAAAAAAAGAAAGAAAGAATAATGAAATGAGGTGATGCCTGGATTTTTCTTTACAAATAGGTGAGGTTAACAAAGTATGGCCCTGTTCGCCTTGGTATGATAGTACTATTAGCTATTATTCTATGCACACTGATTCGGGGTTGGAGCTATGTAACTACCGCACGGCTCGGATGCTATTCATTGGTAAAATGATATTAAAACTATTGGATTGTCCAACAGACCATCCGAGCTGTGCAGTAGTTGCACAACACCAATCCTGAATCCATATTTTACCCACTCAACCCAAACCGCTCATTAATTTCAACCCAATCTTTTTATGCCTCGGGTTGGTATGGGTTTGGTCAGTTTTGCAAGTTGATAGATTTTTTGCACATCCCTAATAATATCATAGAGAGACGAGGAATTAACTTAAATTGGATTTTTTCTTTAACTTTGTAGGTATGATCACAAAATTAAGCTTTATCATCAATTGGTAACCACTTGATTTATCACATTTCTCAATCATATTTCTATTGAAGACAGCTATGATAAAAATGATTGTCGTTAGACTCGTTACCACAAATAGGATAAAAATCACGTCCAATGGTTACTTAGGTTAAATAATCCTCGAGAACTTTTTTTTGGTTTTGTTTTTATTCAAAAAAAGGTTTTGAACTTAATTTGTTAATTTTTAGAATGCTCTAGTTGAAAAGAACCAATAATTTAAAAAAAAAATTGACGTAAAACTAATAAATGAGATAAAAGTTTGAATAAAAGAAAAAAAAAATTTGTCAGAGGATTATTTAGCCAAAATAGGCCTTAGTCAAATCACCTAATCTAGCTAGCTATCAGAACTAGGTTTTGGGTTTGGCTCATTTCATGTGGTCAAGTCATTGTCACCCAATTAAAATTGCATTGTCACCTCAATTTATATCTCCACATGCATTGGAGCTACACATGAGAGAGAATGTTAGATTTTATCCTACTAGCACTCACCTAAACCCCCAAAATGTGGTTAATAATTTAATATAATCAAAGGCTAGCCAATTGGTTTTAAATTAAAACCTCCAGAGAAATCTAACCAGACAAATTTTTTCCTTTATAGCTATAAGGTGTTATTCTTTTGCGGCCTTACGTCCTTGTCTTTAAGCCAATTTTTTGTTAATTATTTATTCATCTCAACGATAAGAATCAGAAAAGTTTTTTTTTTTTTTTTTACTTTTATTCAAATATAACCAGATTGGGTTTTGGGGTGTTACCTTGGATATTTAAAAAATAATCGCATAAAATTTAATATTTTTGGGTTTTTGATTTTCTTTAATAATCAGTCAAAGGTAACGATGCCTAATTTCAGAATCCCGGAAAATTCTCCACCAAGACGCTTTCTCGGTTTCTCTTCTCAACTTCTCAAACCCATCAATGCTAAACCCAATGGCGGGAACATTTGGCGCCATCCCGTTGAACATATGTTGCGCGGGAGAATTTTTTGGGGCAGACACACACTCTTTCTCTCTATAAGTCCTCCTCTTTTTCCAATACCCAACTCATCAACTACTCTCTCATCTCTCTTGAGTCCTCCAATGGCCAACCAAAACCCAGAAATCAACGGTTCCGAAACCAACGAGCCCTCCCCCAAGATTCAGAAACTCGAGCAGAACGGCGTCCGTGGGACCCCCAATTCGGTCGCGAACCCGTTCTTGAGAGTGAAGAAGCTTTCCGAGAAAGCTGTTTTGCCGTCGAGAGCATCCCCTCTCTCCGCTGGTTATGATCTTTCTAGGTAATCCACCTTACTATCGGTTTCGGATTCACGATTTCGTTTATTTGATGCTAACAGAAGGCGGAGACATAGATACAAGTGGGGATCCCACTCCCTTTCCAATGAGGGCTGCAAACGAATTGAGAAGCTTGAGGCTCGGCTCGTTTAGTAATCAAGCCGAGCTCAAGCACGAATTTTGGAATCGTGTAGTTAACTAGCCGAGCTCAATGCTATAAAACTCGGTTCAAAAAAGCTCTGCTCGTATTTATAGGCTTGGCTTGTTTATTGATGCTCATTTAGTAAATGAACTAGGCTCAGCTTGTTTATAAACGTCCCAAGCTCGAGCTCAAGTTTTAGGCTTGTTTAGTAAATGAACGGAGCTAGAACGTTACAAAGCTCGGCTCGATTGCACCTTATTGTTTCAGTTTCTCAACGGGGCAATGCATTTTTTATATATATAAAAATTTGCTCTTTTTTACCCCAGTTTAAAACTCTTAATCTGCCTCATGTTATTTTCAAGCATTTGATAGTTGCAAATTCTTTAGAGGTAGATAAAATACCCAAATGGTCAAGCATTTATCTTTGGCAGAAATTGGATGCAAAACCCCCAAATCGAAGTCAAAACCCCCAAGTCAGAATACTTATAGCATGCAGCAGGCATAATTTTGGAACGAAACTCCTATGTTTTTTGGAAAATGAAGTGATAACTGATAAGTTATGTATTGTTCTAGTTTTGACCCCACGACTCAAAATCCGCCTTAGTAGTTTTGTGATTATCTTGAAACTTGCAGTATATAGTTCGATGTTTTTGTTTGCGACATTTTTGAATGTATAGTTGTGTTTGTGCGATTGAACGTATACTGTGCAATTCTAAATGTAATTTTACTACATTATAATTTATATGCAGCGCTACAGAGAACAAAGTACCAGCCAGAGGAAAAGCCTTGGTTCCAACAGATCTGAGTATTGCAATTCCAGAAGGAACATATGCCCGTATAGGTAATCTCTCTCTCTCTCTCTCTCTCTCTCTCTCTCTCTCTCCATGTATGTGTTTGTTAAAGTATCTAACTCCAAATCAATTGGCAAAGAGTGGAGAGGCCGCCCAAGCTCATATACTAGTGGTGGAGGAGATATTTAACTGATGTGGGACAAAGCCCGTGGGTCTTAAGGAACGTATGGGTGACCCTATCTCCTAGGTTTTACTTTTTGAAAAACCCTTATTTGTATATGGATAACTTGTATGATAATCACAAAATTAGGAGCATTCAAACCTCAAATTATAGTAGTTCAAACACCCAAGTTGGTGTTGAAGATTGGCTTGAATTGAAGGATGATCAGCTTTTGTTGAAAAAGAGCTGTCACTCTTTTTTCTTTGGTTGTAAAGTGACTGCCAAGATGCTTACGCTTTCGTAAATCGGGTCTGCAAATTGTTCCTCAAGCATGCCTTTGAGGATTTGGCTTGAATTTGGCAAAGATTGTCTTTATCATTTGTTATCTGTTACTCCTGTAAATATGCATTGGTAGGCCGAGAAAATGTTGCAGAATGGTAGAGAGATTTGGATGAGAGAGCATGTGAGGTATGGGTTTTGTAAGGGGCTTAGTTTCTCTTTGGTTCCCCTTTCGTAGTTCTCTCAAAATTAGCGTAATAGGCAATTTGTCGACCCACATATAATTGTAGTTTCCGTTCCTCTGGGTGACCTCAAAGAAGGTGGCTCTGTCGCTAAGCATGCTAGTAGAGAGGGCACCAAATGCCTATACAAGACAAGAACTTTGTATATGCCTAACAACAAATTTTCAAGTCGTCCCTCTAGCACAATGGGATCGGCCTAACACACCGACTCTTTTTGTCGTGTCAGCCTTGAGAGTACCTGAACCTGGGCAATCTTCACAAATATGTCATATGTGTGTTTGTTTTTGAGTGGTTTGGGGCATATCAATTGGCATTTGATAGAATCGATGTGTTTTGACATCGATTGATGGTTTTTGGCAGCACCACGATCTGGGTTGGCATGGAAGCATTGCATTGATGTTGGAGCGGGGGTGATCGATGCTGACTACAGGGGTCCAGTTGGGGTCATCCTCTTCAACCATTCCGATGTCGATTTTGAAGTGAAGGTGGGCGATCGGATTGCGCAGCTGATAATTCAGGTAATCATGATGCCTGATGTGGTGGAGGTTGAGGATTTGGATTCCACTGTTAGGGGCGCTGGTGGGTTTGGGTCTACTGGAATTTAGAACATTAGATCATAGCAGGATCAGAATGCTTTAGCTTTTAGCATTTCATGTGTTCTTATGATGTTCCTTTTTTCGAACTGGAGTTGTCGTTGGGGATTACCGGTTATGAATGCTCGTTGGTCCTTCTGTTGGTAATTTTGTCAAGCACTTTATAGGCTTTGAACCATTTGATACACGTGATTTCCACAAAACAATGAGGGATTCACTTGCATCGAACCAGTAATGCCTATTCACATATCTTTGTCTGAATCTATGCAGACTTTCGGAACGAAGAAAATGTGTTGCTTGAACATACACTACACTTTATGAGTGGTAGAATTATTGCATCAACAACTCCTACTTTTGGATACTAGTTCCATTTTCAGCATCTGATATTCACATTTTTACATTTTAAAAACAGAAATCCAATGAATATGATATGACCCTCTTCACATTGAACATACTCTACCATTTTGAGTAGTAGTTCCATGGAAAAACAATGCCTGATGTATCCGATCAAACGAGCAATCGAAACATTCGAGTCCTAGAGGAGGGGGGAGAGTGAAAATGAAAACTTGTTTGAAAACATCATTGGTTTCGAAAACTGTAGTCAATTTTTAGCACCAGAAACATTGTGATAACATACATATAGAACAGAAAATATATATCACTAGACATGAGATTTTGATCCGTGACAGAAACCATAGGAACCTGAACTTGTGTTAGACCAGACAGCATTAGGACTCAGCTCAAACTTTGCAAGGGGAGCGACAAACTGGGCAAGTGAGTCATTTCGCCAACCAAAGATCAATGCACTGGGCATGAATCACATGCTTGCAAACTGGAAACACCCTGCAACGCTCCTCATTTTGAAAATGTTCCAAACAAAAATAGCACAAGTCAAGGAACCACCCGTTTGAAAAAACAGATCACTGCAGGCAGCTCTTCGACGGATATAGGCAAAGAACTATGATCCTCTTCTGCCGGATGCAGATCTCCAGTCATGAGTTCCAAGAGAAGATAAGAGACTAAGGAATGCACGATCACGAGACTAACGATATACATTGGAAGATAAGATCATAAGAGATCGTAGTCAGTGCAGTAGGTGTTAAAGACACCATTACACAGAGTTTGTACAAGATAACCAGAGAGAAATAGTGAGTCACAAAAACAGAAAGGGAATGGGGAAAGAATAGAAAATTCCCATACCATAGCCCGGGGTAGAGCTAGAGAGAGATGGAGTTGAAAAAACAAAAAAGGGTATGGAAAAGGAAGAAAAAATTCCTTTCAAGCTGGAAAAAAAAAAGGGTATGGGGAAGGAATAAAGAATTCCAAGTTTTGACACTCAACTTGCACTTGCAAACAACATTCTCAACCATTTTCATTTCATACAAACAGAAGGTTGTACATAGCATTTAGCCATTGCTTAGATCAAATTATTTGACCATTTAGCACATCTCACTTTCTTTGCATGCAAAGGACCATAGGAGTATAGGACTAAGCAAGCTGTTGACTAGGTAAAGGAAACGACAATTATACTATAACGCCATGTGCCTCTTCCCTGCATAACGATTATACTACGGAGTATTATGTTAGCTTACGTGTAGCTCGACTATTCTTTCAAGGACCGATCCCGCTATCCACCAGCGAGACTTCTGAGTTCACGGCAGCCTTTTGCGCACAAGACGTGCAATTTAGGCCCATTACAACCTCATAAATTATACTACCATTTAAAACAACAATGATGTGTATTACTACTCGAATTGATGCACTCATTATATGCAGAACACTGCCAATTTCCGTCTATAATCCCTTTCTGGGTCAATATAACTAATCAAATTACATTGACGTCTATACCAAATGTCAAATGTGGTAACCCTGTTTAAGACTTCAGCAACATGTATCATCATCTCCTCACACTATCAAACTCCCCTCAGTCCTCTACCAAAAACTCCGAGCACGATGCAGCCACTCTCCCTCCATTTCTTCCGCTGCAGATACTCTTGATTTCACCTACAAATAACGAAACCAATGAAGTCATAGGTCACGCCTGCTCGGAAAAAAATTTGAAAATTACACCATTTCACATTGTCAAAACTTTATTAATGCTGTGCGCGGTAAGCATGAAAACCTCGACTGAATCCAATAAAATGGTTAACGTTTAACCGGATACGAAGGCTCCTAAATATATACAACTGAAAGTATCCAAGTTTGCATCATACCGATATCGAATGGAGTATTATTTCAGAAATACGTTGCTATACACAAACAGAACTACCAATGAGGCAAGTGAAAATGAGGACTCACTTCAATTTTGCACGGGGCGCGACAAATTGGGCAAGTGAATCGTTTCGCCAACCAAAGATCAATGCACTGGGCATGAAACAAATGCTTGCAAACAGGAAACACCCGGCAACGCTCCTCGTGTTGAAAAATTTCCAAGCAAATAACACAAGTCGAGGACTTGGCTAACTCGTTGTCTGGAAAAGAGATCTCTGGCAACTCTTCGATGGATGTAGACAAACAAGTACTATCATCATCTTGGTCGGAATGTATATGATCATCTCTACTTATCTTGTCGAAGAGTAGATAAGAGAGTGTGGA
>BPLS01000381.1:561781-577122 GCA_019656275.1 Rhododendron kiyosumense | reverse complement strand
GCTCGAGTAGAACTGGGAGTAGCCTCCACCGGCATCAATCGCAACTGATCGGAATATATGAACTTGCAACCAATAGGTTTCTATCTAGTATGCCCAATACCATTTTTAACAAATAAATGTGTTCCAATTAGGTATCATTAATACATATCCGATGAACGCGATTTTTAGAATAGTTACTTGTCTTGTCGAGATCTACATGATCATGAACAGTTCCAATTATCGACATGAACCCTGCATGGGCCCACAAAATTCAAACCGGAGAGGAGACAAGCCTTCCTAGACTTGCCAAAGAATATTCTTCACTCTTTAAGTTAAAGGTGAGAAAAATAATTATTGTTTTGAAGGGAAATTTGAGTTCAACATATGACTCTTCATATGGAAGGACTGGGGGTCAAAACAAATATTGTTTGGGAAGGAACTTTTCGGAAGGACAATAGGCGCCAGTTTCTTTTCATAAGAGCAAAAATCTTTAGTTCCTCCGAGTTGGAGCAGTTTCTTTGCATAAGAGCAGGTGGAGCAATTTTTCGGAAGGACTTGGCACAAGTTTCTTTCCATAAGAGCAGGTAGACCTTCTGTTTTAAACCCGGAAAAAAAAATACCGTGTTCTCAAGTTCGTTACATTCCTTTTTCTAAGGACATTACAAAGGTATTAATTTTTTTCTTATGTTCATTTTCATATCTTTCTTTTTTTTTTTTTATAGTTATTTGGAAAGAGTTTTTATATTATTTTACAAGACAGTTCTTTTTTTTTTTTTTTTGGTTGCTATTTTCACAAAATGTTGGTATTTTAATGTGTAGGACAATGGATGATGAATGTAATTTGGACAGTGAGTTAAACCAAATGGAACGAGAAATAATGAGATTCCTCAGGAAGATGAAAATATAGAATCCGGTGAAAGTGTCAAAGAGATGAACAATTTAGTAAAAAATGACTTTCAACCTTTTTTCAAACAATATTTTCTTAGTGAAGAGGAGGCTTTCGTTTTTTACAAAAATTATGCCAATAGAAATTGTTTTGCCATCCGAAAAGGCCGCTTCATCACAAAAAATGGAGAAGTTAAAAGGTGAGACTTTTTTTTGCCATCGTGAAGGAAAGACGCCTTTGAAAATTGTGGATCGATCCTTCCGAAGAACAACGGAACAGACTATCATTGAAATGTGGATGTCAAGCTCATATGCTTATCAAATTACGAAAATCTTCTGATATTTTTTCCACAAGAATGGCATGTCATTACATTTGTTGTTGATCACAACCACAAGTTATTATCCCCTTCAGAAACCCGATTCCTTCCATAAAATCGTACTATAACGGAAGAGGATGAAAAGCGTATCCTCTTGCTCAAAAAAGAAGGAGGCGTTTCTCAATTAGGCAAATTATGCGGGGCACATGAGCTTCAAAAGCATGCCAACCATGGTAGTCTTCCAAGTTTTGTATAACAACTCATACAAGTTTTGTACAGTTGTTATACAACTGTAATTTTCTTATTCTCTTTGAGACGTTAAAAATTGGAACTCCTAAAGTTTTATTTAATTGTTTGTGATATAGTATTATCCAATTGTTAATTTCCTTATTACAAGATATTCTAATGTTAGTATTTTGTCACCATTGTTTTGATGTGGTATGGTTGACCCAACTGAGCATGTTTCTCATATCACCAACTTCAAAAGCATTTTCCTCTCCTTGTAGCTGACAGGAAAATAAATAAATCCCTTTGTATCTATTCTTATTTTTTTTTTTTGTACTAAAAACCTTTCACCTACCTCATTTTTAAAAGGAAATGATCAGGGTAGCATTGTCACTAAAAAAAAGTATTACAAACATTTATGGGTAGTTTAAAAATAGTGGTGAAAACTAATACTTTGTGAGTACCTATAAACACAATTCATGGACTTAAATGTATTTATTGCACCTAAAGCATTTAAAGAACCCTAAACATGTGCTCCAAACTTATGCCCCATGGGCACCTATTAGCGGGACCATTTTTTTAATTCAGTTCATTCTTCTACATTTAACTTATTTTTCATCCTTACCAAACAAGCCTCAAGGCATATGTAAAATGTCCAAAATACCCCTTTGTTTAGAAGAATGCATGGATTTAACTTAAATTCATTTAACAATGAAAGGGCAATATTGTAATTGTGTGTTAAGTTTAAGTTTAGAAGAATAGATGAACTTAATTTATTTTCATTTAAGTTTCAAAAGGGGAGAAAAAATAAGTTAAGATCAAACTAAATTCAAAAGAACGGAACCTAAATGCCCCAGGTGCGCTCGGACCCTTAAAAATAGTCTACTTCAGAAAAATAGGATGCACGTCATTTCAGGAGAATAATGAAAATCAAGAGCCACACTGTTTAAATACCAAAAGAGAATACTCCTACGTACCTTGAAAATGAAATCAAACTATTACTCCTGATGGACTGATAGAAACTAATTGTTGTATACATCTCAAAATCAGTGGAGTAAAACACATCTGTGAAACAAAACAAAATCCAAGAGATTCAACAAGATTCCCCTACCAAAGAGTGTCGGAACACTTTTTCATCATCTCTCTTAAAATCAATCGGTGTTACGAAATGTTTCAATTAAATCTATCATTGCATTCGACGTCGCATTTGCGAGTCTATTTTTAGAGTAATCGTAAAGAGTGACACTGTGTAATCAAATCCATAGACACCCCCGGCCTATGAGAAATAGAAGAATCTTTTGCTCAGCAAATTTGGACCTAGTCTTGAGAAGATCCAAAAAAAAAATTGCTTTCGCATGTATTTCCAGTACTATTTCATAATCCATCACTCAACCAGGCAATTTTGGAAACACTTTCCACTTATGGAACACTTCCAATATTTTAATGGCCCCACGCTTTTTTACGAGGGAGGACCACACACTTTTGTGAGGAGCAGTATGATTGCTCTTGGAGCACAAAAATAATTGGAGTAAAATTTTCCTGATCTTGATCTTTTTGTGGTCCTAAACGAGGGTCAGATCGACCGCATTACACGCTATAGGACTGTGGGTGCCCTACAGCATCCCCAAATCCCTTTTTAATATATCGTGATTGAGACAATATTCATGCATACCTCGATTAATACTTGGTTGACCTATCCCATTGTCTACTAGCTGAGAGCTCATTTAAAGCCGGAATGAAACCCCGTATGAGCTGACCTCACATGAGTTAATAGCTTTTGGGAAGTTTCAAAAAGGAAAAGGGACCAAATTACCCATTTGCCTCAGGCCATGACCACTAAGCCGACTCCTGAGATTATGGTTCCAAAGAATTTTGAAGTATATAGGAACCCTTTATGTGTTTTCACCAGGAAAATTGAAAAGATAAATCTACTCACAAAGCAAAATTATTTCTACTAGTATTCAGTAGGCTAAAATTTTAAATAGCTATTCATCATTACGAACATTTAAAATTATCAATTAGAAGTCACTTTTGCATTTTTATCCGATTCAGCCCTCTTTTTTAGCAGACTTATTTTCAACGGGTTTACCTTTGCAAACCTAATGAATAATATGACACAAGTTTGGAAGGTCGTAAGTTGTTTTTGAAATACTATATGTGCGGCCCTAAACAAAAAATATCATTCGTTTGCTTGGGGCCAGTGTTCGATTTAGTTGATCTTTTTGTTCTATTTTGTTGTTGGCATTTTTTTGGTCTCATAGGTCATGAAACTTATTGGCCTAATACAAGGTGAAGTCTTAATTTACAACCACAAATTTACGATCAATTATTGGATACTCCCAGAGTCGAACCTAGAGACGAAACCTACAATGTGGCTTTGCCATCTGCTATCTAGGATTTAGAGGAAATACACAGGGATCAGATTTAACATATTATGGGGTGGTTTGGCCTAAGCCAAATGACTTATTTTCCACAATATCATGGCTATAATTGTAAGAACATATATCATTAATTATCACACTTCCACTGATCATTCAATACATTTTCTTTAATATCACATAATTGCGTAGGAAGCATCCATAGCAATACCACACAGGCATTCCTTGGCAGCGACATCTCTTTCCATCTTCATATACCCATTCTCACCCCATCCAGAGCCCCACGAATTCTTAACCAACCAATACTTAGTCCCATCACTACTAGTCCCGTATCCAACCGCGGTCACACCACGATCAAGCTTCGTGCCGCACGGTCCGTTGAAGACACCGCTCGGGTAGAACTGGGAGTAGCCTCCACCGACATCAATCGCAACCGATCGGAATATATGAACTTGCAACCAACAGATTTCGATCTAGTATGCCCAATACCATTTTTAACAAATAAATGTGTTCCAATCAGGTATCATTAATACATATCCGATGAACGCGATTTTTCTCATATCACCAACTCCAAAAGCATTTTCCTCTCCTTGTAGCCGACAGGGAAAAAAAAAATCCCTTTATATCTAATCTTTTTATTTGTACTGTATCTTTTTATTTGTACTGAAAACCTTTCACCAACCTCATTTTTAAAAGGAAATGATTAGGGTAGTATTGTCACTAAAAAAAAGTATTACGAATATTTATGGGTAGTTTAGAAAATAGTGGTGAAAAGTAATACTTTGCGAGTACCCATAAACACAATTCATGGACTTAAATGTATTTATTGCACCTAAAGCATTTAAAAAACCCTAAACATGTGCCCCAAACTTATGCCCTAGGGGCACCTATTAGCGGGACCATTTTTTTTTAATTCAGTTCATTCTTCTACATTTAACTTATTTCTCATGCTTCCCAAACAAGCCTCAAGGCATATGCAAAATGTCCAAAATACCCCTTTGTTTAGAAGAATGCATGGAATATATTAACTTAAATTCATTTAAAAATGAAAGGGCAATATTGTAATTGTGTGTTAAGTTTAAGTTTAGAAGAATGGATGAACTTAACTTATTTTCATTTAAGTTCCAAAAGGGGAGGAAAAATAAGTTAAGGTTAAGCTAAATTCAAAAGAATGGGACCTAAATGCCCCAGGTGCGCCGGACCCTTAAAAATAGTCTACTTCAGAAAAGTAGAATTAAGGGTCATCATCGGGCTAGGCCGGCCCAACCTGCCAAGTCATTACCCAAGCCCGTCCACGGGCCGACCGGACTTTTACTTTTTTGCGGGCCGCGCGGGCTGGGCTACCTACCATAAATTGAAGCCCAAGCCCGGCCCATGGGCTAGTCCAATTGACGGGTTAGCGGGCCAAAAACCGGGCAGGCCAAAAGCCGGGTGGGCTAACGGGGAGCATAAATTTCCTTGGGTAAAGGAAAAAAGAAAGGATTATGTAGGATTTTAGGCTAGTGGATGGGCCCGTGGGCGGGTACCACGGGCGGGCTACTGGGAGGGCTCACGGGCAGGCTGGGTAAAAATTCATAAGCCCGAGCCCGCCCAGTACAACACATCTCAAAATTAGTGGAGTAAAACACATCTATGAAACAAAAACAAAATCCAAGAAATTCAACAAGATTCCCCTTCCAAAGAGTGCTGGAATATTTTTTCACCATCTCTCTTAAAATTAATCAGTGTTAAGAAATGCTTCAATTAAATCTATCATTGCGTTTGACGTCGCATTTGCGAGTCTATTTTTAGAGTAACCGTAAGGAGTGATACCGTGTAATCAAATCCATAGACACCCCGGCCTAGGAGAAATAGAAGAATCTTTTGCTCAGCAAATTTTGACCGAGTCTTGAGAAGATCCAAAAAAAAAAATGCTTTCGCATGTACTTCCAGAACTATTTCATAATCCATCACTCAACCAGGCAATTTTAGAAACACTTTCCACTAATGGAACACTTCCAATATTTTATGGCCCCATGCTTTCGTACAAGGGAGGACCACACTTTTGTGAGAAGGAGCAGTATTATTGCTCCTGGAGCACAAAATTAGTACAACTTTTCTGATCTTGATCTTTTTGTGGTCCCAAACGACGGCTAGATCAACAGCATTATATGCTGTAGAGTGATGGGTATCTGGTGATTGAGACACTAATCACGCATACTTCGATTAATTTTCGGTGGACATATCTCACTATCTACTAACCGAGAGCTCATTTAAAGTCAACCCGAAACCTCGTACGAGCTAATCTCACATGAGATGATAGCTTTTGGAAGGTTTCATAAAAGAAATTTTAAGAGGGACCAGACTCATGTGCCTCATGTCATGACCACTAAGCCGACGCCTGGGATTATGGTTCCAAAGAATTTTGAAGTACAGTATATAGGAACCCTTTATGTGTTTTCACCAGAAACATTGAAAAGATAAATCTACTCACAAAGCAAAATTATTTCTACTAGTATTCAATAGGCTAAAATTTTAAATAGCTATTCATCATAACAAACATTTAAAATTATCAATTAATAGATAATATTACACAAGTTTTTGGAGGTCGTAAGTTGTTTTTGAAATACTATATGTGGGGTCCTAAGCAAAAAATATCATTCGTTTGCTCTCGGCGGTGTTCGATTTAGCTGATCTTTTTGTTCTATTTTGTTGTTGGCATTTTTTTTGGTCTCATAGGTCATGAAAACTTATTGGCCTAATACAAGGTGAAGTCTCAATTTGCAACCACAAATTTATGATCAATTAATGGATACTCCGAAAGTCATACCTAGAGACGATACCTACAATGCGGCTTTGCCATCTACTATCTAGGATATGGAGGAAATACACATTATCAGATTTACCCTATACAGTGTCGGTCCCGACATTTGGGTTGCCCAAGCCCGATCTCAAATTTGGTTGCCCACTTAGTATTAAGTATAAACGAAAAAAAAAAAACCCCATACAAGAAAAAAAAAAAAAACTTACAATAACAAAAACAAGATTATATTGTGCTCTTAGGTTCAATTACATCAAAAATTCAAAATCAAAATGAAACTCGGTTCTAGTGCTTTATGATTAAGGTGGTGTTCCACTTTTGTGGAAAAGGTAATTTTTGAAAAAGAAAGCAATTTTGTACTTAAAAATTATGTGTTTACGCAAATAATTTTTTTATCAATATGGATCTTGTTTGATAGATCTCATTAATATCTTTTAAACGGTGCAAAAAAAAATTGAAAAAATATTTTTCATTTTCATTATATTTAAATTTGAAATTACATTCGTTTAAAAAAAAATACTTATTTTAGAAGTGGAACACCACCTAACACAATCTGATTCAAAGAAAACAACTTCTCCTTTCATTTTTTAAAGCAAATTCTTAAATTAAATCATCGTACTCTAACATATCCAAGTACTCATTTTCAATTGAGATCATAGTCAATCCATTTAATCTCCCCTGTGACATGGTAGTCCGAAGATATGTTTTTATCAACTTCAACTTCGAAAAGCTCCTCTCCACCAAAGCAACTGTGACTGGAATAGTCAACAAAATTCAATAAACAACCCAAACCATTTGGAAACCGCCATCTTTCCAATAAGACTTTATAAAATCAAGGATGTCCATCGATTTTGTTACTTCTCTAGCTCGGCAATATTATTTTCAAATGTCTAAGTTATTGGAATAATTCCTTCCCATAAATATCACCACGTTGTTTGTATTCTAAGAAACTTTCTAGTTTAGTGCAATGCTCCATCAATTGCTCTTCACTAACACTCTTGAATTTCGCGTTAAACAAAAATCCAAAAATTGAGTCATAAAGTTCAAATTGCTTAAACCGGTCCTTAAGTGATGCAAGAGCTTGATCTATGAAGTGGAGGAAATAAGAAGTTCTAAAATGCTCTTTCGGTGATCGACTTCCATGGGCATCATCTAACACAAACTCATCAAATTGCTTTTTTCTTTGAACAACTCTTTTTTTTTTGCAAATACCAGTTCAAAACCAACATCATGAGCAAGTTTTTTAACTTCCTTCATCGAGTCTTCAAAACCATCATCTCTAAGCTCTTCAAAGAATAAAATCAACTCTTTTATCCTTGTAATTGCATCTTCAATATCCTTCTCTTTTCGTTGAAGAATTTTGCTAACTTGATTAACTTTGTCTAAGATTGTGTACCAAATACATAAGTTAATCAAGAACTCAAAATCCTCCAAAACATTCTTGCACAAGCCTTTAGTTTCCAAAAACACAATATCTTATTTAGAAACATTGGCAATTTCGATTGAACCCACTAGTGATTTTTCCATTGCATCTTTCCGTTGCCTCACTTTTCTATTTTGAGACCCGGATTTTTGTTTGCGCACTCTCACTCTATTCTTGTCATTTTTGTTGTTCGTCATAGTACCTATATTAATACACCTCACCAACCAAAAACCCAATAAAAGTAATCTTTAATCCTACTAATTACTAAATCACTAAATTAGTCAACTATGAGATTAAAAAAAGAAGTCACATTTCATACTTATGCTCTGAATTTATTATGCATAAATAGGTATGAAAAAAAAAAACTTTCACAATCACTATGAATTTATTATGCATTTATGCTCAACTACCATTTTTATATTAATTTAGTCTCCACTCTCCACTCCTGTTGTCCTCCACTAACCACTTAAACCGAACAAAACAATCAAACAATAAAGAAAAGAATCCAATTATTCAAATGAAGAAGAAAGAGTCAGAAGTCCCACTTACTGTTAGAGTTTAGACTCCAAAGTCGTTCGTTACAACCAAGGCGATTCAGATGAGATGAGAAGAGCCGAAGAGGCGACTCAAGCGAGACTTTGATCGACTTTGATCGGCAACTCGGTGTCCGCAATTTCAATTTGTTCTTGCCTCTTGACTAAGTTGACTCCTTAGTCTTTCTCGTTTGTTACTACCGTCTACCGAGGGTATTTCTCTTCTTCAAAATTGGGTTTGAATGAGGTATTTGGGGGCAAATGAAGTGTCAACCGGCCATCCCTTCTAATTTCCCGTCCCTTTTTTTTTTCTCTTCTTATATCTGGAATATGCCCTTTTAATTTGTCTTCTTAATTTTTGCTCTCCTAACTCTCTCTCTCTCTCTCTAGCATAGAAAACACTTTATTTGCCCTCCTAATTTTTCTAAGTATCATAATTTTTTTGGAAACTATACATCTTTACAATTTTTTTTGAATTTGTAAAAAAAATTTGGATTATGCCCCTACATTTTTTTCTGTTGGATTCAAATTTTTTTAATATATATACAATTTTTTTTTTTGGTTGCCCGAGCTGGGGGTTGCCCGAGCTGGCGGGCTTGCAAGGCTTATCCCGGCCGGCCCTCACCCTATAATGGGGTGGTTTGGCCTAATAAGCCAAATGACATATTTTTTTATTAAAAAAATTTGCTTTTGTTAATTTTTCATTATTATTTTTAGATTATTGTTTCGTCATAACAAAAGGAATCTAAAAAGTAAAAAATATGATTGAAATCCATTTTTTTTAATTAAGATGAAAAAATTGGCTTATGTCGTCTTTTTTCAAAAAATTTATGGTTATGATTGGCTTAAAGTTTGAAATGGATTACATCAGCAAGAAATTCCAATGAATTATATTATATGCAATGTAACCGAAGAAATATAATTCCAGTAAAAATAGATGACATAGCAACTAATCTTATTTAAAAATTATTGGCCGGAGCTTTGAAAGCAAAATATTCCACAATATCGTGGCTATAATTGTAAGAACATATATCATTATCACACTTCAACTGATGAAAATACATTTTCTTGTCGACCCATGTATAGGTAGAGACAGAGTTGTGCATACACAAGCTGATTCACATACACTTTACCAAGATTACATACACAGTCGCACACTATATTTAAAGTTGTCTTACACTTCTTCCGTCCCAAAATTTTCGTCCGGTACGCAAAATGATAGCTTAAAAATAATTCATTTTTGTTCAAGAAAAAAAAACATAGCTTTTTTTCAGAGAACTTATTGATATTTGGTAAATTGTTGAAAGTTTTAAATTTGAATTTTTCTTGCGAAAATTGTATTATTTTTAAGTTCTCGATTGTTTTGCAGATCGGATAAACATTATGGAACGGGGTGGCAGTAATCTTTAATATTCATATTATTGGGTAAGAAGCTTCCTTAGCAATCCCACACAGGCCTTCCTTGGCAGCCACATCTCTTCTCATCTTCATATACCCATTCTCACCCCATCCAGAGCCCCACGAATTCTTAACCAACCAATACTTAGTCCCATCGCTCGTAGTCCCATATCCAACCGCGGTCACACCATGGTCAAGCATCGTGCCGCATGCTCCGTTGAAGACACCACTCGAGTAGAACTGGAAGTCGTATCCACCGGCGTCAATGGCAACGGATACTGGTTGGTTAGCCACTGCTTGAAGCAAGGCCTTCTCGTTGTTCTTTGGCACGTCTTCGTATCCGGTTATCTTGGCAGCAAAAGGCTTGTTTAATTTCTTGCTTTTGCAAGTTCCGTCTTTTCCTACGTAAGGGTAATTGGCTTCTGTCATGAGACCTTTGTTTTGCTTGATGAATTCGAAGGCGTTATCCATATACCCACCGCTGCAACCCTCGTCTTTTCCTTTAACGTCACAGTCAACTAGCTCTTGCTCGGATAGAGATACTAGCTTACCGGTTTTGAGTTGGTTAACGCCTTCCACGGCTGCTACTGCTGAAAACGCCCAACAACTTCCTGTATAAAGAAATGTGACGATAATTAATGCAAAACAATTTTATGTCATGGGAATTTGGTGGGCCAGTTATTAGTACTTATTCCCTCCGTCCTAATTTTTTTTGTCCAATTTTCAAAATTTGGTGTCTTTAAAAAATATACTTACTTATATCTTACATTTTATAATACTTTTTTATGATTTTGAAGACTTTGTATAATAAAATTAATTGAGATCTACCAAATAAGATCCACATTGCACATTAAAAATATTTTTTTTGATGTCAAATACTTTCAAAAAATCAAAGATGGACAAATAAATCAAGACGGATAGAGTAATATTATTTTGAGAAAATGACTTGGCTTTCAAGAAAATGATTACAAGGGCAGAGGGGAGAAGAACACAGTGGGGTCACATCACTGGATCCGACTAACATAAAATAGTTACCACTTTTACTAAACTTTGACACCACATGTATCAAAAAACATCTCAATAATAATGCTAGAAAACAATTTTTTGTACCTTATTGTTGCCAAACTCGATCAAATTCATGACATCTCTAGGTATTTGATCCCACTACGACCAAACCATGGTTCCGCCCTCGAGGATGATTAAATGTTCTCGGGGTCCTTATACAATACCCATTACCAGTTTATCTTATTTAACTTCATTTTAATTTCGCTCGACGTATCTTGTAACGAACTTAAGACTTGTTTAGAAGGTTTAATTTTATAGTCCTTGGTCAGAAAGAGTATATGTTTCCTTTTGGTATTTTAATGATGATGTTTTTCTTGATGGGTATTAATTTGGACAAGAATGTGTGGGATTCATCCTTAAACATTGGGGCCCATACACAAAGAAAGTAGTCATGCTACTTGTACATACACTTTTACACATATCTTGCACATACACTTTTATGAGGCCTACCTCGGATCCCACCAATATGATCCGAACCCCTCATTATTTTTAAAATAATTTTTTAGGAGTTTCTGTAAAAAAATCAACTTAATAGGATATCAGTAAGAGCTTGTTCAAAAATCATAGAGTGAAACAGTCTAATTTGCATTGCGATTTCTGAAAAAGCCCTTACTGATATCCTATCGAGTTGATTTTTTACAGAAACTCTTAAAACATTATTTTAAAAATAATGAGCGGTTTGGATCATATTGGTGGGACCTGGAATGGGTCCCATAAAAATGTACGTGTAAGATATGTGCACAAATGTATGTGTCCTTAGCATTTTTGTATAAATTTATGCTGATCCTTCAAAGAAGAAGGATTTCTTCCCGGGCTCTTCAACAAGATTAAAACAAAACGTAAAAGTTTGAGGTCTCGAAAAAAAATTAAAGCTTAGACTAGTGTGAGATTTAATTTTCTTTTGATAACTCAGGTTCGGCTATGAGAGAGAGAGAGAGAGAGAGAGAGAGAGAGAGAGAGAGAGAGAATGATGCTAATCTATATTTGATGCTTACCACATGTGCCTTGATTCTTGATAGGAGTAACCGCGCCTTTCTCCTGCCAATCCATAGCAGACGACACAACAGTTACATTTGCGTACCGAAAATGTGCTTGTTGTGAGCCAGACATCACTTTACTAAGTGATTGCCTCTTGTAACCATTACGAGAAGCCCGGAACTCCTCGTTGGTCAGGTCAGCAAATTGGTTCACACTCAGCTTGTATCCTTTGTCCACACCGGAGTTAAACGCGTCGATACGGTCCACGTTGTCCTTGAATATCTTAAACCGAGTGCCCTTCTCTTGCTCATCCTCGTAAATCCGTCCGTGGTGAGACATCCATTGCTGGTGCCTCTCTAGCATGGAGTATTCCTCATTGATAAGGCGAGAGGAAGCTACTACTAATTGAGAGGGTAAAATTCCAAAGACAAAGACCAAGAAGGACATGGTAGAAGCCATGGTGCTAATAAGTTGCACCTCAGCTGGGAATATTGTGGAAGTTGATGATATGTTAGTGGGTCGTTTCATGGCTGAGGTTTTATAGGCCAAGATTCCCGTAAACAATCGTTATCTAAAATAGATAAATTCTTGGGGTCACTTCACCTTCTGTGTAAAAATAGAAAAAGACTGCGGAAAGGGCTGTAGAAATTATCCCGAGGTGCGGACAAACTAGTTTAGGACCCCTTGCGTTACCAAAACCTAGACATCTACATAATACGTGCCTTGCAAAATGTTCTGATTTAGACCTACACGAGTGCAATAAAATCCGCCCGTCATTTATTGGATTTCCATTGCATGAGTGGCTGTGGTTCTAAGCAGGAGTGGGAGACACAAACGGACGGGCCATTACTGTACTTGTATTGTAACTTCTTTTTTCACATGGGTCCACCACGGAAAATTATTGGGTGGTCTTGCGCACCGCAGCACCGCCACGTGTATCCCCAACACCATTCTCCTCCATAAATTCATGTAGAGCTCTAGATTAAGTGTATAAATTCCACGTGAATTTGTGATGGAGAGTAGTGTTGGGGCCTATACCATTAAACAATTACTCGTCGACCACAAGTAGATAGTACGTACGAATTTCAACCTTCATCATTATGTATATCATTCTATGAGGCATTTTTTTCTGACAAAAGTTACTTTTGATAACTTAGGTTTTTGCTTGCGTGTACCTCGACTAATTTTGCAAGACCAATTTCAGCACCCACTTGCAGGTGTCCCAAATAAAGTAAGAGCAAAATTCTATATGGATTGGCCCCAACGGAATTCATAATAAACACAAGCATAGAAATTAAGATATACTCCGTATTTAGGGAATTGATATTCACACTTCCATTTTTTATTTCCATACTCCTTTCTTTGTATTTCAGCAAAAAAAAAAAAAAAAACCCTATACTTTCAACACTAAAAAACACAAAAAGGAGTGTGGATATTAAAAAAGAGAGTGTGGATATCAATTCCCAATATTTATGATGGATTTCGTAATTTCAGAATTGAGATTTTATTATGCACTCCAGCAAAGACTTGAGTTTCAAATGTTAGTATTCTTATGCTTTGTTGTTTTCATTATTGAAGAGTGAGAAAAAAAGTTAGAGGGATGAAATATCTGAGGTACTTGTTGGAACATATAAAGGGTATATGAAAACCTGTCAAACTTGGGATATCTAATGTTCGACGGATGTGTTGGAGATGCTCTAAGATACACTGCAAAGAGTGACAAAGCTACATGTAGGATCATACGTACAAGGAATCTTTGAGCTCCGTATATAAAACTTGAAAGGAATAAGTTGCTGAAATTTTTGTGAAATGATAAATTGGAAATATAAAAGGATTAAGAACTTAATTTCAATTAGATGCGTATGAACACAATTATACTTGAGAATCGCAAAAACTGTGCCATGAGGGCAAAATATTTTCTCCTACAAGAATCTAAACTGGTAAGAGAAAAGATTCAAAGTTACAAAAGAAATCGGAGGGTATGGTACGTAAATATTATTGTCAATGTCTGAAATACTATTACTCCTATTTGGCAAGTGTCAAGGATAAGCATGCAAGTCCATCTCCTTTTCACACCCACACACAAGTGTATGGGCTCCGCAGCTATGTGCGAAGCCTATGTGAGTGTGTGTTTAGGTATGATCCTAGAATAATTGCTCCTTTTTTGGTTACAAAAGTGTATATCTTCTCTGAATACTGTAGAAGCAAGTCTATCAGTGCAACGGAAAAAGTACAAAGATATTTTAGGATCAATGGTGGGTGGAAAAGCTTACACAAAAATGTATAATTGGTTCTCTGGCTTATAAGTGTGGAGCAGGGCTTAATTTGTCCCACTATTTGTTTGAAGGGCGAACCTGGCGTAGCGGTAAAGTTGCACAATTGTGACCTGGAGGTTACGGGTTTAAGTCGCTAAAACAACATATCTCTGTTTGCAGGGATAAGGTTATGTACATTAATCCTTTCTAAGATCCCACAAATTAAAGCGAGAGTCTTGTACACTAGATTTGCCCTTCTATCCGTAGGGATTAGTACTTCGATACTCGCTTAGTTCATTGTTAGTAACAAGAAGTCTACAACCACAAACAAACATACATGCAAACACTTACACACACTCACTCACAAAGCACGAGGGGCTCACGCATACTACACATCGCCCATATGCATAGGGTCCATAAGTGTGTGAGAGTATTTGTGTTTCTAAATTTTTTGTATTCCTTGTGCTCACCAGCCAATTGAGGCTAGCGCCTAAGAGCATTTCCAGCATTGATCCATTTTAAGATCCAAACCCAAATTTTGGGCAAAACTTTTAAAAATTCCTCTACAATCATGACCCAAACCCTTTCCTATATTTGGGTTTTACCCATTTCTTTGCCCAATTCTGGAACAAGATAGGCTCAAACCTATTTTTTTTCCAATTGTTCTTGAGAGAGAGAGAGAGAGAGAGTGTGTGTGTGTGTGTGTGTGTGTGGGGACGAAGAAGAAGGTGCAGCGATCGAGGTTCAGTGAAGAAGAAGGTGCAGCGATCGAGGTTCAGTGAAGAAGAAGGTGCACCAATCCAAATTCTATACAAAAGTACAAACGAATAAGAAGGTTTTACCTTGTCGGAGCTGCTGAACTTCTGGAGTTTATCGGACTGATCGTCTCCTCTTTTTTATTTATTTCTATTCCATTGAATTGGGTCAATATAGAATTTTGCCATTGGAATGAGCCTCACCCAAAATAAGTTTTTACCCAAATTGGGTAAAAATTTGGGTTAAGGATGAAGATGCTCTAAGGCCTCTAATTTTGAGAGACCTCACTTTCATACATACTCCTATGTATGTATGTAAGGTGCTAGTTTTGACTTTTCAAAAACTATTT
>BPLS01000381.1:535120-561381 GCA_019656275.1 Rhododendron kiyosumense | reverse complement strand
ATCATCATCAACAGATTAAACTCCTGAATCCTGATGGAGTGATAGTTACTAGCTAATTGCCATTTAATATCACAACATCAGTGGAAAAAAACGCATGTGTGAAACAAAACAAGAACAGGAGATTCAACATGATTCCCCTACCAGACGAAATGAAAGAATCATCTGCTCAGCAAATTTGGACTGAGGTATTTGGACTGAGGTCTTGAGAAGACCCATTAAGAATCCGTGCAAGCAAGCTAGTTTAGTTTAGGTGCTTTCGCTTTCACTAATGAAATTCACTTCCAATACTTCATCATCCATCACTTTTAACCAAGCGAATTTCTCTACGTAAACTAGCTAGCCAGTAGCCAATCAGAACCAATAGCTGAGCTTTCTAAAGTATACTGACACCAACGAAGTAGTGTTTGGTTGGGAGTTTAGTTTAGTTTAGTTTTTGGTAGCGGGTGGAGAGAGAATTAGAGTAATGATTGAAGATAGAGGTAATGATTGGAGAGAGACAGAGGTAATGATTGGAGAGAGATAATTGAAAAAATAGGATAATGATTGGAAAAATAAGTAAAGTAATTATTAGAAACAAAATTAAAACTAAAACTAAATTGCAGTCCGAACAAGTTCGGGGGTCTAGTTTACGAGTTATTATTCACTGGTAATCAATAGCTGAGCTCTCTCCACCACACGTTTTCTGTAAGATTTATAGACTTAATACTGAGCCCCGCAAAAATATGTAATAGATAAGGATGCATGACGGTACCCTAAAATTTCACGGTTTCCACCCAATAATTTTTCAGGGACCCTAAAGCAAAGATTAAAGATGGGCCTTCTTTTTTTATGGCACTATCCATCTCAAACCGATGACTTCTTAGGTAATAGACACTGTCTATATAGCATTGCTCTTTATTAATAGCTACGAATCGATTACGACGTTATTTGTTGTCCCAACCATATATGAAGGGAGCTAGCTATATACTGTAGTAACAAAGGCCGGCTCTATATATTTGGAGCCCCTACGCGAACTGACAATATGGGGTCTTCTGTTTTTTTTAAATCGAATTAAAAAAAAAGGCAATTAAGAATGAAAAAACAAAAATACACACTTTATACGGAGTATTTGTGAAAAAGCAGGAGCGTTATATGCAAAAGTTACTGCAGGGGGCGTATCCAAAATAAAAATAAAAAAAAGTTACAGCAGGGGCAAGTTTAGAATCCACAGCGTCTCACATAAAGGCCAACGTTTCTACCGCTGGTACAACTAGGAGGACATACCAAATTGTGGGCGATTTTTTGTATATATATATATATTAAATTAGTCCAACTTAAAATAGGGGCTCTAGGCGGCAGCTTCTCGTTCTTTGTTCTAGGGTTGGGCCTGGCCTGGTCTGCTAATAAGGTTGTAAAGAATTGTGGTTGTAAGCTCTCTGTTTGTTTCGACGTAATTTTTAAGATGTAATGATTTTAGAGCAAATAGTTTTCATGCAAAGTATTTTCCGCTGGTTGCTTCACAAATAAATATCCTACCATAACACATAACAGGAAAATATGATAATAAAGAATAAGGGAGGAAGGGAAGGATGGCCAATGATCTCCGCCTATTGCTTGACGATAGTCCTAAAATAATGGGTTGCTTCAAGCGTAGGACAGAAACTGATGTAGCATAATATCCGAGAAGACCGGAGTCGAATCCACTAAGGACGGTGATGTGTACTGACTAAAAACTCGGATTATTATAATTTAAACTGGCTCTTAGGTAGCCACCCCTTGTCGGTTTGATTGAGAGATTAACTAAAACCTAAAAATTGATTGTACTTTTCAGAAAATTAAGAGGCACGGTCGTAGGGTTTATAGCACTTGTAACTAGTCCAGATAAATCTGCTCTGTTTAGAGTTTTTAAAAACGTCTAATTTTAGATTGAAATAGATACCTCGCAAGATGCGAGATCCTATGGTTGCCGTATACCCCTGCGCAGCGAAAAATGAGTTTTGGACCCCCATTCCCCCCGTTCACATGGGTTCCGACGATACCCGAGTTCGTCCACGGGAAATATTTTCCAATCTAAAATCGTTTTTTTCATTGTTAGATAAAATAAGCAGTATCCGAACTAGTCACAGTGTGCTAATCACCCTGCGATCCTACCTATACGACTACTCACTATGCATTGAACAAGAAACAAAAGAAACCCTAATTTGAAACATGCTTTTATTGCTCGATACAGAAAATAAATAAGAGATCTAAACCAAACAAAAACAAATGAATAACTTTTATTAAGAACGGAAATTAAAACGAGTTACCGGAGCGCAAGTAATTGAACAAAGTATCACAAAGTTGAAAGGAAAAGAAAACTGTAAATGAATGAACTTAAATTTGAATAGGGATGGCAACGGGGAGGGTTAGAGGTGGATATCACTATTCCCGTCCCCGATCCCCAAACCCAAATCTCTCCCCATCCCCGCCCCGATCCCTACCAGAGATTTATTTTTACCCTCTATCCTAGCCCCAAACGGGGAATGGGGATCCAAAGATTCCAAAACTTTTTAAAAAAAAAAGTCACTTGCCATTAGAAAATACAAACCATTAAACTAAATTCCAAAAAAAAAATACAATCTTGGCTGCCATTACAATTGATAATCAGTGTCAATTTCAACTTTCATCAAGTTTTGGGAAACAGAAGGCCTCTAAAAAAACGCTTCATGTAGTATTTTTGACATGAGCCATTTGTTCATTGGTTAATTGGAGGAGTACAATAATCAAATTGTTTTCTACTGCCATTTAACATAAAATAGTCCAACTACAAAAATCAGAATAAAAATTATGTATATATATAGTAGGCTGGGATGGGTTCGGGAACCCTAACTTACATATATATAATTATTATATATAGTAGGCTAGTGGGGCGGGGATGGGGCGCAGCGGGGATCGGGGCGGGGATGGGGCGGACACTAACTCATACCCACCCCTACCTGTTCCCCACTTTTTTTTTAAAATTATCCCCCACCCTACCCAACTCCCAAATAATCCCCGAATCCGCTACCCATTTAAAACGGAGAACGGATTGGGTTGGATCGGATAGGCCGAAATTGCCATCCCTAAACCTGAAACTGTAATAATCTCGGAACTCCTGACGTCGCTCCGTTCTTCGTTCCGCCCCCGTTCAGTTCTTCCGTCCGTGGTAAAAAACCCGTTCAGAAGCTGCTTGCCCTTGTATATGCCATATGTGCCGACATCATTAACTTGGGCCCATTCAATTCATTCAATTGGGGCTTGACCCAATGCCCTTTTTACTTCAGCAGTACACGTTGCACTTGTGCACAGTCAAAGAGAATCAAATTCTTCAAGCATTTAACATTGGCCCATGGCATACAATGGGCCCACCATTTAATTTACTCCGGTTTGATAGGCCGTGGGTTGCAAAACAATCTCCTAACTCCTCGATTAATTAAGTGCCGAACTCTCGACTCCATATTGACCTCCAAATGGACTAGCTTCGAATAGCATATGATTGTTGTGGGGTAGGGTGCCAACTTTATTGGAATATTACTCTCACATTGTGATGCTATCTTTTTTCGCCCTTTTTATTCGATGTACTTCATTCCGTTTTAATGAAATATATCTTTTTCGCCGTTCAAAAAAAAATGGACTAGCTTCGAACACCGTTTAATATTTTCCTTTTACTTATTCTTTTATCAAATCCTCTAAATACCTACAACACAAAAATCAAGCATTAAGCTTCAAGAAATAGTATAAAAAGAGACTTAGCAAAGATCAATTAAGGGGCGCATATGTGAATATTTACGCGCCTATCACCTATACATTTCACATGTATCCATTATATTTACAAAAGAGAAAATTATGGTCATGGATACAACTAGGAGCTCTAGGCTGTAGATTAATTGCCATATTTTCCTCTCTCTCTCTCTAGATTTAATTTCAAGAGTGTACGGGTGGAGAAAGCGAGAGAGAAGGCGGGTGTCTAAAGAGATAAAAATGACTTATGAGTAATTTGAAAGAAAAATATTTTCAGTCATATAAGGTAAAATATTTTACACTATTTTTGCTCAACCAAACGACGGAAAACGAGTAAAAAAATTTACTGGAAAATATTTTACATCAAAACAAATATTGGAGCTGTAGTGTAGCATTAATGGTAATCCATTCACGCTAGTAATTAAGTTATGCATCACAACTTTTATGCGATATGGCTTTGTTTCGATGAGAAGAATCAAAAAAGTAAAAAATTATGACTTATACACAAGTATTTTGAGAAATATCCAAGACAAAGTTAAAAAAATTAGTAATTTTTTGAGCTTTTCTTTGTCTATTTTCCAAAATACTTGTGTAAAAGTCATGATTTTTTACTTTTTAATTCCTCTTATCGAGACGAACTCATATCACATAAAAATTTGGCGTAAAACTAACAAATGCAAAAAAAATTAATTAGAGCCAGAATGCTGAGATGACAAGATCCAGAACCCATATCAACTCGCTCCCTCTTGCACCTCTCTTGTTCCCTCTCTCACTGCCTCACTTCCCACACTCAGCATTTATAGACTCCATTAAATAATTAAAGCTTTCTCGAGTATCCTTTTGTAAAGAAAAGAAAGGTGGTTGTTGCGAGCTCACTATACTAGTGCTGGTTGGATACTGTTCGTCGTGGATTTGATGAGCAATTAAAAAAAATCAAAAACAAAAATAGATGACACATATCATTATCACACTTCCACTATCAAATAGTAATACATTTTCTTATCGAGCGATATCGATACATAGCGACAAAGCTTGTGCAAACTATATATGCACAAGCTAATTTATGATATTATTTTTAAGTTCTTATTTTGCAAACGGGACAAACATTTTAAGACGGAGTAAGAGTACGTAATATTTCACATAGTTGGGTAAGAAGCTTTCATAGCAATCCCACAGAGGCCTTCCTCGGCAGCCGCATCTCTTTCCATCCTTATATACCCATTCTCACCCCATCCAGCGCCCCACGAATTCTTAACCAACCAATACTTAGTCCCATCACTACTAGTCCCATATCCAACCACGGTCACAGCATGGTCAAGCCTCGTGCCGCATGTCCCACTGAAGACACCGCTTTGGTAGAACTGGAAGTCGCCACCACTGCTCTCGATGGCAACGGATACCGGTTGATTAGCCACGGCTTGAAGCAAAGCCTGCTCACTGTTCATCGACACGTCTTCATATCCGGTTATCATTGCAGCAGGCTCGTATGAATTCTCGCTATTGCAAGTTCCGTCTTGTCCCATGTAAGGGTAATTGGCTTCTGTCGTGAGACCTTGGTTTTGCTTGATGAATTCGAAGGCAGCATCTGGAGTACCGCCATTACAACCCTGGTTTTGTCCTTGAACGTCACAGTCAACTATCTCTTGCACGGATAGGGATACTAGTTTACCGGTTTTGATTTGATTAATACCTTCCACAGCTGCCGCTGCTGAAAACGCCCAACAACATCCTAGGCAGAAGATTGTGACAACAATTAATGTAAAACAATTTTATGCCATGGGAATTTTGTGGGCCAGTATAATTACTACGTAGAAAGAATGAATTCGCTCTCAATGACGACCAAGGCGGAGGGAAGAACTTTTCGGTTAAATAAGCCACTTGGCTTATTTTTTTTGTTATTATTCAATTTTTTTTTCATATTTGTTAGTTTTTTGTCAATTTTTGGGGGATTATTACTTTTTTATGACAAAAGGAATCTAAAGAGTAAAAAATTACAATCGAAATCCAATTTTTTTTTGAATAAAGACGAAAAAATTGGCTTATGGGCTTATTTGTCTTTATTCAAAAAAAATTAGAATTCGATCGTAATTTTTACTTTTTAGATTCCTTACGTCATGACAAAGTAATAATTTCCAAAAAATTGATGAAAAACTAACAAATACAAAAAAAATTTGAATAAGGACAAAAAAAATAAGCCACTTGACTTATTTAGCCAAACGGCTAGTTGGGTCAAGTTACTTGATCCGACTCACGACACAAAAAATAAGCCACTTGTACTACATTTTGACACGATTGACCCCCACATGCTTCTGTTAAAGAAATTATATATTATGTACCTTATTTTTGCCAAGCTCGATTAAATTCTTAATTAATTAATCACTCCAAGTATTTGATCCAATTACGTACAAATTTTGGTCCGCCCTTGAGGATAACTCAATATTTTGGGCGTCCTTATACAATATTCATTACCAGTTTACTATCCCAACTTCATCTTAATTTCGTACGTCGTACCATGTAACTAACGTACTAGAAAAATATTCAAGACTCCTTAGACGTCTAGTGTCTGATTTAATTTCTTCTTGATAACTCAAGTTCGGCTACGGAGTTGTTTCACATATATTAATGATGTCAATTTATATCTTGATACATACCACATCTGCCTTGGTTCTTGACGTCAGTAATTGCGCCTTTCTCTCGCCAATCCACGTCAGACGATTCAACAGTTACATTTGCGTACCGAAAAGCTGTTTGTTCTGCACCAGAAATCACTTTACTAGGTGATTGCAGCCACTTGTAACCAGTATGAGAAGCCCGAAACTCCTCGTTGGTCAGGTCAGCAAATTGGTTCACACCCAGCTTGTATCCTTTGTCCGGACCGGAATTGAACGCGTTGATACGGTCCACGTTGTCCTTGAATATCTTAAACCGGACGCCCTTCTCTTGTTCATCCTTGTAGATCCGTCCGTGGCGAGACATCCATTGCTGGTGTCTTTCTAGCATGGAAGATTCCTCGTTGTTAAGGCGAGAGGAAGCTAATGCTAATTGAGAAGCTAAAAATATTCCAAAGACCAAGACCAAGACTAAGGACAGGGTAGAAGCCATGGTACGTACTAAGTTGTACCTCAGCTAGGAATGTTGTGGAAGTTGATGATAGTGTGATTTGCATGCATGGCTAGCTGAGGTTTTATAGGCCAAGATTCCCATAAACTCTCCTTGTCGAAGAGAGAGAGAGAGAGCTACATACATCTTCTTGCCTTGCAAAATGGTTTGAGGGGTCAAAACCCAAGGAACACGCATGCAACCTATAATATAAAAAAGTTATTGGACAATTTATAATTTTTCATCCTCAAAAAAATAACTGAAGCCGAGTAAACCTCAATCAAACCGAAGCAAACAATAACATGAATTCAATGTTTCTACAAAAACGTTACACAAAGTGCGGAAGTGATGATTAAAAAATACTACTACTAAAATGCATTATCCTTTGGATGTCAAAGACAAAAAATTCCTAAGATGCCGCTAGAGTCATTGCCTAACTCCCAGACTAATGTGCGTGTATGGGGTTTGGAAGTATAGGTTTTTGGATTGCCTACCCGTCTGTTCGGCTATTTTCTCCCTTGGGAAAAATATGCCCTATATTGTAAGTTCTTTGTTATCAATGGAAATCCTAAACTTTTGAGAAAAGAAAAAAAAAACACGAGCATAAAAAGGCCATTTCTTATGATAATATATGGCGATTATTTGCTCGTTGTGGATCTTTTAACTGATTCATAAGCATTCGATGAATTAATATGTGTTTTTCCTGCTCTTTACTTTGTAGAAAGCAATATTGAGACAAACTTCATAATTCAATATTATATAACTTATTATTTACGCTAATTGATGATAAAGAGAGCATTTTTATCCCCATTTTTTTTTTTAAAAAGAGCATTTTGTCCTCTGAAAAAGACATTCTTTCTATTAATATGAATAAACAATTCGGAATTATATCATTAATAAACTATATATAAAATATTTTAGCATTCAACGGTGGGCCGAAAAACTTGGATGAATGTGTAGCAGGCTTAATTAATTTGTCCCTCTACTTATCTGAGGGCCGCTTAGCTCTTTGTTAGTAATTCCTTGTGCCTGCAAAACAAGCAAGTGCTCGCTTCCCATGGTGATGCTGTTTTTTTTTCCCTTCCGGTCCTTTGAATATTTGTGCTAATTCATTTCGAAATAACTGTTAATAAATTATATCTCTTTTTGCTTATACAAAAATTAAGTTATGTTTACTTTATGTAGCTGAAGAAGTTGGGAAAAATAAATATATAGTACTCCAAAAATAGGATGCAGGTCAAATGGGTGTCTTAGGAGGTTCGGTTTGGGAGGTCTTTGTAGAGTCTTTGCTTTTGGTTGTCATCTTGCCTTCCTGGTTTTTTGGGTCTCGGGTGGTGCTAGTGTTTGTGCCTTTGATCCATTTAATCTTTACATCTCTTTTTTAAAAATTAATAAATTTTTTTTGCCGAAACAAAAAATAAAATAAAATAGGATGCATTTCATTTCAGGAGAGTAATGAAAACCGAGAGCCATACATTTTTATTTTTTCTGTGGAAGATTGATGACGAAAAATGGAAAAAGACAAGAACAAGAGACTTGAACTGACGCCATAAAGGACGGAAATGGAATCATCTTTTTTCTCCAAAATTTGACTTGACTGAGGCCTTGCGAAGATCCAAATGATCAAACTGACGCCATAAAGGACGGACTCCGGTCCCTTTAGCCCCTTCAAGGGTACAACAAACTGTGCACAGACAACATGCATAGTGCGATTTTGGATCCGTCTCGGTTTATATGATTGAAGCCGTTTATTTTGCTAAAAATATTTTGTTTAGGGACCTTAAAAAAAAACCAACTCAATTCGATATCGGTGCTGATAAAAATAAAAATAAAAAATTATTCGATATCAGTAAATGTATTTACGAAACGTCCAACTTTGCTTCAAATTTCGTCCTGAATTCTAAAGCAAAGTAAGATGTTTAGTAAATATCTTTATTGATATCGGATGGAGCTGGTTTTTACGGGAACCCTAAACAAAATATTTTGAACAAATGAATGGCTCCGACCATCTTTGTGGGATCTGAGACGGGTCCAAAATCGGTTTGTGCATGTTGTTTATACACAGCTTATTGTACTCATATACTTTTCACCCCTTTAAAGCTTGTTTGTTCTGGGGCCTTGTAATGAACCAGCTTAATCAAATGATTATAAGTAATATATTGATCTAATTTTCTAATTTTTCATTCCAAGAGGAAAGGGGAAACAACAGCTCACGGATGAGAGGAGCGCTGGCAAGGCAAGGAGAGAGAGAGAGAGAGAGAGAGAGAGAGAGAGAGAGAGGCGCCCAGGGGAGGAGGCGGTGCCTCCCCCCAAGCAAACAACGGCGGCTAGGGTTTCTCGGCCCGAGATTCTTTGTGCCGAAAAATAGTGTCTCTGTGTTGAGTGCGTTTTTTGTCATGGATCACCCAAAAATTTTTAACAAAAAATATAAAAAATTTGTAGAATCTAACTGCACAAATGTACTTGGCATAGGAGCACACCATTTTTTGGCTGCCCAAATGATCTCGGGCCAAAATTTTCTACGAAAACTAGCCAATAGCCAATCAAAATCCATAGGTGAGCGTTCTAAAATATAAATGACAAGAAAAAAAAAAAAGTAGTCCAAACTTTGGGGCGTCTAGTTTATGAGAAACATAAATGATTGGATCCAGTTCATGGACTGTGTCAGGCCTCTACGAGTAATAATTCACGGGTTTTGGGGCATGTGACAGTGGTTGGCAACTAGGGAAACTTTTCCCTAAGTCGATCCGGTGAGAAACGGTCATTGAGCATTAGGGTCACCGGCCTAACCCCAGTCTCTTACTTAATAGTCAAGGTCACCAACATGAAGATGCATAAATAGTGTCCCTGCATTTCCAAAAAAAAAATAGCCAGGGTCACCAACATGAAGATGCATACATAGTGTCCCTCCACTGCCAAAAAAAAAATTGTTCTCAACAATATCCATAAAGATCTCACCAAAAAGAGCATTTTAGACCAATAACCGAATTAATGTTTACCCAATGCTAATTTATCGAACCAAATACAAACAATTACACGTTCCAATTAAAAGTTATGAATTTTCTAAAAGAATAATTTAAGATATATTGGAAAATACATAACATGCTCATCCCCAAGGTAATGCAAAATAAAGGCAACTCGTGAAAAACGAGTCACGTAATCACTAACTAGAGGCGGGGCACACGTGATGCATATACAAGCCAGATTTTGACAAAATTTCTTCATGTTTATTGTTGATTGAATTTTTACAAATTTTGACCCAGTCTAGCATTTTTGGGATAGTTTTCCGGTCTAGCCCGGCCGTTATTCTCCACAGTTAACTTTTTTAATTTGTAATTTTTTTTGGAGGGCATTTAGGCAAAGCAAAAATATGTGACCGAAAAAGAAATAATAAATAACCCTATAACTAGCTAGACCCAACTCATATTGTAACAAATTAACCGAAAAAGCTATGGGAACATAACATAATGTGCACGTACTGGCACGCAAGGCCCACTTCGGGTTCCGCACGGATAATTTGAGCCGTTGAATTATTTTAGAAATTTTTCTAGCTAGTGGCCCCATGAGAAAGCAGCTCAATCAAATATGTGTAGGTTGGTTCTTGATCCAATTTTTCAATTTTTTAGTCAAATTATATATACATCCCTTGTAATTTAAATAAAAATTTTAAAGATTGGATTAAGCACCTAAACATATCGGATGTAGCTGAATTCATGCTGGGGCCTCTTGAAAAATTATTCTAAAAGTATTGAACAGTTTGAATAATTCTTTCAAAGCTAGTCCAGAATGGGCCTCACGTGTCAGTCTGCACATATAGTCGGTTTCATAAAAGGGTTCCCAATTAACCCGACACTTTTACAACACAAAACTAGATTCTATACTTTCTAGATAGGAAAATGAATCTGATGCACCTATAATCATCACACAAATCACCACCGGCCCCGACGATACACAGCACACTCGGGCGGCTCCACAAGTAGTTTAGGACTTGAAAAATGCACCAAATTTTTGCATTTTTTTTTACACAAAATTTTATTTTATTTTTCTTCTCAAGTCTCCTAGGATAGAGTAGATTATGTTTAATGAATGAAAAATAATAATAATAATTTTACCAGATGACTTTTGTACACACTCTCTCTTCCTCAAAATGTTCTCTAAATTAAATATCGACCCTAATCAACTTAGGAATATCACACACGAAACCATTATACCTTTCTCTAATGAGCAATCGTCTAGGTGAATTGATATGTGGAATTACCCTCTTACTCTCACTTCAAAACTTAGGACCATCTCTATATAAAAGTGTAACTCAACAAAACCAACCACTAAGCCAGAATACCCGATCCCTAAACTATAGCTAATTAGTTATTTAAAATTATGTGGATAATTACTATAAATAAATAACTTAAAATTAAATCTAGCCTAATACAAATTTATAAAATTAAGCAATACCACCAATTTAACAAAATCAGTCCCGCACTCAAAAAATTGCGATCATGCCATTGAGGCCTACTATGTGCACAAAATAATTAACTAGGAACACCAATCATTTAACCTCTAAGCAAAAACTTTGCTGTTATTACTATAAGGCCAAAAAACAAAAAAAAAACTGGCGTGGAACATGAGTGGTTCTAAGCAGAATTGAGGTGCCGTTCCGCTTTCTTTTTAAATCTTTTTTTTAAAAAGAAAGTTATTTCAAGCTCAAATATAATTAAAATGAAAAAAAAAATTAATTTTTTTCACCGTTTAAAAGATCTCAATGAGATCTATCAAACAATATTTATATTGATAGGAAAATTATTTGCGTAAACACATGATTTTTGAACTTGAAATTATCTTTCTTTTCTAAAAGTTACTTTTTAAAGAATCCAGAACACCCCCAAGTAATTATCTAACTTTGTCAGAGTACCACATGGGGTTGGGAGCCGAAAACCCTATAGTGCACTACAAGGCGTGTAGAGCGTATCAGTGGTATCATAGTTGTCCGTGAGTGTTTTCAACGGTTCGGATTCAAATAAAACTTTTAATTCAAATGAAAATTTTCCCATAAAAGTTTTATTTGAATCTAGACCATTGAAAACAGTACTCATGTACGACTGAAATTTGCCCTTCCGGGATCCGCCCTGCAGAATCTCCGGATCTCGTAGTGTTGCCTACGTGGTACTCCTACAACCATTTATGTAAAAGAAAAATTATTCGGTAGAGACATTATGATTCGGTTGTGTTGGGAGATAAAAAAATGACTAATATTATGTGTTTTTTTTTTTTTTGAATATGACTAATATTATGTGTTGGCGATCTTTTATTTGTGATGAATATAACATGTCAACGTCACATACTACTCTGAGACTACCTAATAATTGAAGAAAAGAAAAAAAAAAAACTATGAAAGCAATTGAAACCAGACGGGTGCCCTTTTTTTCCGTCAATCGTGTCTTAAGAAATCTTCCATGGGTCAACTAATAGTTCAAAACAAGCGTCCTATCCGTGATGTGCACGGATCGTTGCATGACTGAGGTTTGATAGTCCTAGATTTCCACAAACTCTCCACGATCAGCGCAACAAAATCTCTGTTTGTCATTTACTTTGAATTTAATTTCCATTGCATGAGTGGTTCTATGCAGGAGTAATTATTCAGCTTAGCCAGAAGTATCATGTGGCGTCACTTACGTGTTTCTTCTAACTATTTAGACAACGACAAATTATTTGATAGAAACAAATGATTCAGTTTTGTTAGGTGGTTGAAAGACAAATAATGACTCATATTCTGTAATGACGCTATCTTATTTATGAAGTATACCACATGACTGTGTCACGTTCTACTTCAAGACTACCTAATAATTGGCCTTTAAGCAACAGTAGAGACACGAAATCTACTCTTTTTTTTTGACAAAAGTGAGAAATTGTATTGATACAAACCTAACGACACTTATAATACCGAATTCATTATAAATATTTTGGACAAAACTAAACTAATCCTCTAACACAAAACGAGAAAAGTACAAGACAAATCATATCTTTCAATCTAATACAGACATCGTCTGACACACATTCCGTTGAATTCCAAACCGACGGGCTTTTTTATACTTGAATTCTAGCTTTAAAAAAGACCTCCCATGGGTCAACCACTAGTAGATATATATTGTACAAAAAAAAGTTAGAGCGCGTCCTACCCCAGTTGTGCGTGGAAGCAAGAAAAAAAAATTGTATTATGTTATTTACCCTCGTTATAATTTACTGATTTATTTGATCCGTCTCTTTTTAAATATCTTGCTTTGTAACTTCAGTTTATTAAAAAGACATCATCATTATACTTTTCACATTAATTTTTTCCTCCACTTCCCCTATTTCATCATCATCATCACACTTTTACTCATTAATTTTTCAAAATGAAATCTACTTTTAGGAACAAAATAATCAATTCACTAGTTTTTATCCACTAACTTTACAAAATGGACACTTATTAAGGGACAGTTCAAAATGAAATATTAGACTCTAAATAAGGAACGGAGCAAGTAATAATTAGTAAATGTAAAAGATAAAATGAGAGAATGCTTGAGCATGAAAGAAAGTTAATTTGAAAGCCTTTTCTAACTTCTTGTAGTGTTTAACTATTGGTAGGTTGTAAAGCGTATATATTATAGTGCAATATTGAGACAAACTTCATAATTCAATATTATACTCCCTCTGTCCCTTTTTAAGTGTCCTGCTTCGTAATTCTAACTTATTAAAAAAATATCATCATTATACCTGTCACATCAACTTTTTTCTCCACTTTCTCTACTTACCCATCATCATTACACTTTTACTCGCTTACTATTCAAAATGGAATCTACTTTTAGGGACAAAATAGACAATTCACCAACTTTTACTCACTAATTTTACAAAATGGACACTTATTAAGGGACAGCCCAAAATGGAATACGGGACTATAAATAAGGGATGGAGGGAGTATAATTTATATTTTATGCATTAACGAAATACGAAAAATGTCTACTATCCTTTACATTTTTTTTTGAACATACTATGGCCTATACTTTACCCAGGTACACCGGTTGTAATGCAGTGCACCACTCATATAACGAACATATTGCGTAACGATCGAAATCTTGACGCGTCCTCGGGGGCTCGCGGCTGAAACAGAAAAAGACGAAGGCTTTGGGGTTTAACCTTTTTCAATGGAATTTTATACTTGCATGATTATTTGTTTCGAATTTTATTTTACAGTTTTAGATTGATTTCTTCAAAGCTTTGTTCTTCCCTTTCAAGTTATTTAACTTTTTGTTCAAGTATTCAAGCACTCCAGTAATTAGTTTTAATTTATGTTCTTTATAAAAGTTGTTCGTTAGTTATTATTTAACTTAGATCTTTTGTTTATTTTTCATCTCGCGTGATAGAAGCATGTTTCAAACTAGGGTCTCTTTTGCTTTTTGCTTAATAATGAGCGAGCAGTCGTACAGGTAGGATTGCGGAGTGATTAGCACACCGTGGTCAGTCTGGGCACTGCTTCTATTTTCAAACAATGAAAAAAACAATTTTAAATTGATAAAATACTCCCGTAGATGAATCCGGGCATTATCAGAGCCCATGTGAATGGGGGAATGGGAGTCCAAAACTCATTCTTCGCTGCGCATGGGTAAACGGCGACTGTAGGGTCTCGTATCTTTCGGGGTATTTTTTTCAATCTAAAGTTAAATGTTTTTAAAGATACCAAATGGAGCAGGTTAATCCGAATTGGTTATAAGTGCTATGAACCCTACGACCGTATCTTTCTTTTAATTATTTGAAAAATACAATCAATTTCTAGATTTTAGTTAATCTCATTCAATCAACAAGGGGTGGCTACGTAAGAGCCCATTTAATCAGTAACAACCCGAGTTTGTCGTCAGCACACATCACCGTCTCTATGGATTCGACTCCGGACTTACCGAATATTATGCTACGTCGGTTTCAGCTCTACGCTTGGAGCAACCCATAATTTTAGGATTAGAAATTTGTCAAGTAATGTGTACAAAAGAGACTGGATTTCTCACACGGAATCTGACGTTTATTGAGAATGTGCTGGAACTTTATTGAAGATGGGTGGCCAAGGCGTTGATGCCACTACTGTGTAAAAGATGTTGAGGGAGAGACCACAGATGTTGTACTAATGAAAGCTTGCGGAGATGAAGAGAGAAACTGATACAAGCCATTCACATTAGAACCCCGGTGGAGCACCTGTCTCGTGATCTTGTCCTCAATCACAGAGGAATCCGAATCAAATGTAACAGTGCACTGGTTATCCTTGGTAAGTTGATTAACAGACAAAAGATTTGTAGCCATGGATGGAATATGAAGCACCCCATTGCCAACTGTTACTTGATCAAAGCCTGAGTATGGTTGATAATAATCGAGATTTTGAGTATCATTAGTAACATGATTTGTGGCAGCTGAATCAAGATACCAATTAGGCAGTCCTGTTGACAGTCCAGAAGGAATCCAAGAGCAACCAGGAGAAGTAGAAGAAGCAACAAAAGCTCTTGGTGAATAAGAGGAAGTGCTGGGATAAATGCCGGTATTCAAACGATATCGACATTCTAAAGCAGAATGATTCAGTTTGTTGCAGATTTGACAAATAATAGGACCAAGGCCTAATAAAAAAATGTATGTCCTTAAAGATTTAATACTTTATAATTTTTACCGCAACAATTACAATACGAAAAAACCAAACCAATATAAAGTTCTGCTAATCACTACATACAAACACAAAAATACAAAGTTTTCAAATAGGAAAATACTACATTTTATCTCAAGAACGCATAGGAATCACTTGAATATTACTCATGTTGCATTTTTAGAAACAAAAGTATCAATTGGGCATTTTTTTCATCTATCGAGCTTAAAAAAAGTACTACTAAAACCCAAGTAGTAAAACTATTAGAGTGTCCCAAAAATTTGAAATTTGGAAAGATGATGATCCCGGATGTTTTTTATAATTAATATCCGTGAAGAACCGTCATTTTTCTTGACGGATATTAATCATCAAAACATGTCATTGACCATCATTTTCCCTAGGAATTTTTGGGATGCCCAAAGGCCTCTTGGGCCTGGGCCGGCCCTACTCACAACACATGTTGGCTCTGCACATACTACACACCCCAATGTGGGTAGGGCTCAAATGTGTTGTGAGTGTTTATGTATTTATTTGTGGTTCTAGACTTTTTGACCTTCATTTAATCTTTTTTTAAAAGGTTACTTCATTTCAGAGTGAGAAAGAGCGAGGGATGTTCGTGGAGTGGGGAGCAAGAAAGCCAATTAAGGTATGGGTTTGGAGAATTTTTATTGTGTGAGGTTGTTATAATTGTGTGGGCTTTGTGTCTTACGGTGATCGACAGTCTGATTTTCGATTTTAAAAAATTCTAAGAATTTAACCGTAGCGTGACGTAATTATTCTGAGACTAACCACAATATCAGTTTACGGAGGAGAAATCTCATTGATCATGAAAGATATTTACGCAAATATTAGAACACCCGAATTGAATTTAAAAACACGTTAACTAATTAAATCAAACTAATTATCTAAAGGAGAATAATAATTTGGAATTTTTATTTATTAAAAATTTCAGAATATTACACATCCAAAATGCCGTATACCCGCCGTGTGTTGCCTGTCCCAAAAATAATCGGAGAGGCACCATCCAGAGGTCACAATGACAGATCTGACACCGCAACACCCTCGCACACCTCACAATGACAACTATATATATATGCACAAGCTAACTTACTCACATATCACACACCACTAATATTACATGCACATTTGCACACTAAATTTAAACACATCTTATTTCTCCCTCTGTCCCATGCAAAATGTTTATCCGGTACGCAAAACAATGACTTAAAATTACATTTTTCAAAGAAGAAATCCAAAAAAAATTCATAAATCAAAACAACTCGTTGAAATTGGGCACATTGTTTGAAAGTTTTCCGAATTTTTCTTGCAAAAATTATACTCCCTCCGTCCCTTATTTAGAGTTCAGTATACCATTTTGGACTGTCTCTTAATAAGTGTTTATTTTGTAAAGTTAATAGGTAAAAGTTGGTGCATTGTTTATTTTGTCCCTAAAAGTATATTCCATTTTGAAAAATTAGTGAGTAAAAGTGTAATGATGACGGGTAAGTAGAGAAAATGGAGGAAAAAATTGATGCGAAAGGTATAATGATGATGTCTTTTTAATACGAGTAAGTTGGAATTACGAAGCAGTACATTTAAAAAGGGACGGAGGGAGTATCATTTTCAAGTCATCGTTTTGCAGATGGGACTAATATTTTAGGACAGATTAGGACGTACGGAGTAGTAGTAATATTTCACATAATTGGGTAAGAAGCTTCCTTAGCAAACCCGCACATGCCTTCCTCGGCAGCCATATCCCTTTCCCTCTTCATATACCCATTCTCGCCCCATTGAGAGCCCCACGAGTTCTTAACCAACCAATACTAAGTCCCATACTCCCATCATCAGTAGTCCCATATCCAACCACGGTAACAGTATGGTCAAGCCTCGAGCCGCATGTCCCACTGTAGACACCACTCGAGTAGAACTGGAAGTCGCCACCGCTACTGATGGTAACGGCTACCGGTTGATAAGCCACAGCTTGACGCAAAGCATGCTCGCTGTTCGTTGGCACTTCTTCATATCCGGTTATCGTGGCAGCAGGCTGGTATGAATTCTCGGTTTTGCAAGTTCCGTCTTGTCCCACGTAAGGGTAATTGTCTTCTGTCGTGAGACCTTGGTTTTGCCTGATGAATTCGAAGGCGTTAACCAGATACCCGCCGCTACAACCGTTGTTTTGAACATTGCAGTCAACCAGCTCTTGCTCGGATAGAGAGACTAGATTACCGGTTTTGATTTGGTTAATACCTTCCATAGCTGCCACTGCTGAAAACGCCCAACAAGATCCTAGGCAGAATATTGTGACAATAATTAATGTAAAACAAATTTATGCCATGTGAATTTTGTGGGCCAGTAATTAATACGTAGAAAGAATGTATTCACTCTCAATGACGACCAAGGCTGAGGGAAGAAGACCATAGTGATGTCAAGTCACTTGACCTGACTCATAAGAACATCCGTAATAACCTAATTAAAATTGGATAATTAAAATTTATCACATTATTTTTTAGTTATCTATTTAAGACATTGTTAAAGTTAGCAAATGTAGAGGTATTCACAATGACATAATCAAAATTGGATAGCCAAAACATGCCACATCACTTTTTTAAATTACAAAAATCAAAAAACTAAAAACATGTAATAATAATTTAAATATTTTTTTTTGAAAAAAAAAACTATTTTAAAAAAATAGTTTAGTGAAAAACAATCTTTAAAAAAAGAGTTTATGTTAAAAACAGTTGTATAAAAAAACATTTTTGTGTAAATACAATTTATTTTAAAAACATTATTTAAAAAAAATTGAAAAAACACAGATTTGGGTAACAACATTTTTGAAAAACAGTTTTTTATTTTTAAAAAAATTTCCGTGCAAAGATTGTTATCATTTGTAATGCATTTTGACACAATTGATCTGTTAAAAAAATTATATATTTTGCCCCTTATTTTCGCCAAGCTCGGTCAAATTCTTAATTAATCACTCCATATGTTTGATCTAATTACGTACAAAATCTGGCTCCACACCTGAAGATGAGTCATTATTCTGGGCGTCCATATTCAATATTGATCATTACCAGTTTATCATCCCAACTTCATCTTAATTTCGTACGTCATACCATGTAACTAACTTAAAAAATATTCTAGATTCCTTAGATAGAAAGAATATTTATGTGGTCTGGTACTTAAATAATGATATCTTTTAGTCGATGGGGCTTTGGACAAAGTTTTCTAAGCCTTTTGAGTTTATGGACATGTCGTAAAAATTTATGTAGATCCTTCAAACAAGAAGGATTTCTCGAGGTCTACAAAAAAATCAAAGCTTAGGACAAAGTTTTCCAAGGCATGTGATGTATTTGATGGATACAGCCTAAGTTGGGTGCTAATTAACCTTTAGAGGAAACCTTTTTGTATGGGAGGAAGGATTTTTGGGTGCTAACCTAAGTGACTTGCCTGTAGCATTTTTGCTATCCAAGTTGGCAGATCATTCATGTGCATTGGAACTATGTTCGTATCATGTTGTGTCCATATCAATAAGCAAGCCAAAGCAAAACTTCACTTGGTTGAAACTGTGTCCGTATATCGTGTCGTGTCCATATCAACAAGCAAGCCAAGTTGAACTTCACTTGTTGAAACTGTCCATATCATTTCGTGTCCGAAATCACGTTCCCTTGGAAAACTTTGACATAATCTCGTTATTTTATGGCTTAACCCGACGTTTCACGTCTCAAACTAACAACAGTGACAATTAGATAAAACTGAAAATGACATTGTATATAAACATTCATAATCCAATAAATTTAAAACCCACGCCGGGCTGTTCTGATCACAATTTTCAATTACATACAAAGTTAGGTTTCACAAAAACAAAACTAAAACTTGCGACTACAACTAGATATTCCAACAAATTACAATTTGATATTCTAAATTACAACAAATTGAACATTTTGCTAAGCTGCAAGTATTTTAACCAAGTCTTCCCTCATGGTTTTCTCCAATGGATCAACTTGCTTACAGCATTGATCAACAAACCAAAACAACCTGATAACTCCTAATAGCCCTAGCCCTCCTTTTCCCCAAAACCTGCTACATTTCAGCTCCCAAAAATCAGTCCATTCGAGCTCCGAAACCACCCCAAAACTCAGTCACAAAATCAGCCCGAAATAGGTCCAAGACCAGCTCAGAAACTGCACTAAAAATCAGCTCCTTCCAGCCCTGAAAACATCCATCGTTCCAACCGCAAAACAGTCCAAAATATTTGAATCCTTCTGCCTCATCAAAAGGTATTAGTGATTGCCAATTCGATTCGCACAAATAAAGAAAAACAATTAATACTATTCTATGCACAACGACACATTAATCAAGTAATCAACAATTTTCTTTGCAAGTGATTGAAAATTCAAATCAAAGAGGTAATCACCTCAGGAATCTAGGGCTCACGGATTTACCCAATCAAATTGAACACCAAAAATCTGTAATTTCCCCATTTTTCAAACAAAAAACCAATTTCACTTAAACATGAAACTCTAATATAGTTCGAACCAAAAAAAAACCCTAATCCGGTTCGAACCAAAAAAGCCCTAATTTGTAGAAAATGTAAAGAGAGAGAGAGACCTTGGTTGTCGTTCGTCGAGATCAATCGTTTTAGTCGTCTACCGTTCATTCTTGATCTTCTTCTTCATTCGTTTTGTTGCTTCAATCTTCTTCGTTGATCTCCAGTGTTTCTGCTATTACAGCAAGAAAGGATTAGGGTTAGGGCAAATAGGGTTTTGTTATAATCCGGATTCGTACCTGCGTGAGAGGTGACCCGGTTCCATTTTTACCCTTTAAGATCCGTGACATTTGCCTTTTCTTTCCGAGCCATACATCCAACGGCTTAAACGCGAGTTCCACACGAAAGCTAATTTCCGGGATCCCGGTCAAATCCTGAGTGTGTGTATATATATATATATATGTAAAAGCTGGAGATTTATATGCAAAAGTTACTGTAGGGTCAAGTTTCAAATCCACAACCTCTCGCACAATTAAAGGCCAAAAGTTCCTACCACTTGTACAACTGGGAGGACATACCAAATTGTGCGAGATGGCTTTGTTTGGTTGAAAATTTAGTTTAGTTTAGTATAGTTTAGTTTTGGTAGTTGATAGAGAGAGAAATAAAGTAATAATTTGAGAGAAATAAAGAAAAATGAGAAAGTAATAATTGGATAAATAGGGTAATGATTAAAGAGAGAAGTAGGATAATGATTAAAAAATAAACTAAAACTAAATTAAACTAAGAACCGAACAATAATATGGAGAAATTACGGGCCAGTCCAACTGGTTGGATGTTAATTGGTTGTCGTGAATTTGAGCAAAAAATAAAAAATAAACATAGATGACATATAGCAACTAATCTTACTTAAAAAAAATATTGGCCAGAGCTTTGAAAGCAAAATACTCCACAATATAATGCCTATAATTACACACACACATATCATTATCACACTTCCACCGTCAAATAGTAATATATTTTCTTGTCGAGCGATACATATAGTGACAGAGCTGTGCAACTATGCACAAGCTAATTTATTCGCATATCATTCACCACTAATGTTACATGCACATTTACTCACTGAATTTAAACATGCCTTATTTCTCACTCCATCTCAAAATATTTATCCGGTACACAATAACTTAAAAATAGAGATAATTGGGTAAGAAGCTTGCCTAGCAATCCCACACATGCCTTCCTCGGCAGCCACATCTCTTTCCATTCTCACCCCATCTAGAGCCCCACGAATTCTTAACCAACCAATATTTAGTCCCATCACTAGTAGTCCCATATCCAACCACGGTCGCACAATGGTTAAGCATTGTGCCACATGGCCCATTGTAGACACCGCTCGGGTACAACCGGAAGTCGCCAGTGGTACTGATGGCAACGGATACCGGTTGATAATACACGGCTTGAAGCAAACCATGCTCGCTGTTTCTTGACACGGCTTCATATCCGGTCATCATTGCAGCTGGCTGGTATAAATTCGTTTTGCAATTTCCCTCTTGTCCCACGTATGGGTAATTGGCTTCTGTCGTGAGACCTTGGTTTTGCTTGATGAATTTGAAGGCAGCTTCTATACCACCGCCATCACAACCGATGTTTTGTCCTCCAAAGTCGCAGTCAACCAGCTCTTGCTCGGATAGGGATACTAGATTACCGGTTTTGATTTGGTTAATACCTCCAAAGCTGCCACTGCTGAAAACGCCCAACTAGAGTCTACGTAGAAGATTGTAACAATAATTAATGAAAAATAATTTTATGCCGTGGGAATTTTGTGGGCCAGTAATTATTTGTACTACAGGTGGAGAGAAGAAGACCATAGTGGGTCAATGCAAGTTACTTGACGCGACTCATGACATAAGATAGTTAGCATTTGTACTACATTTTGACACGATTGAACCCTACATGCTTCTGTTAAATTTTTTTTATATATTTTGCCCCTTATTTTTGCCAAGCGCGATCAAATTCTTAATTAATCACTCTATGTATTTGATTCAATTATATATATCGATCAATAATTCACAAAAATTTGACGCAGAAACCCTAGAGTTCTACTTCCGCCGCCTCCGCCTGGGGGAAGACGCCCCAGCTTCCTCCTCCCCCGGGCTCTCCTCCGCTTTTCTTCCCCTACCTCTATCCTGTACCTCCTTCACCGTGCGATTTCTTTGCTGTTTTGTTTCTCGCCTCTGATCGGTGCTGTTCTCGCCCACTGATTACCACATCTGGGGTAACCGGTTGTCCTAACGGTTAGGTGTGATGGTGGCATCGGGTGCAGTCTTGACAGCAAGATCTCCAGCCATCTTTAGCTCTTGGGCAAGTTTGGTTCAGGCCTAACGGCAAAGTGGAGGTTTTGCGGCAGGTGTGGGTGGTGGCCGTGGAGATTCTGGTGTTTGGCGGCGAGGTCGGTGGCGTTGCGGCGGCGTACGGAAGTGCTCAGGTGTCGGTTTCCTTGGTCGTTTATGAGATCCGAATCAGCGGCGTCTTGGTTGGCTTTTTATGGGGTCCGGCTTCGCCGTTCTTCGTCGTCCTTCACTGGATGTGGTGTTTCTGTGGTGGTGGCAGGGTGATTCGGTGGTGGGCAGTGGTTGGTGGTGGTGGTGGTGGGGGCTTCTGGTGGTGGCTGGTTTGCGGTGGTGCAAGGGTGACTGTGGCTGTTGACGGCGATATTCTAGGGTGCGGCGGTGAAGATGATGTGCTGGGTAGGGTGGGCTGTGGGTCTTCCGGGCTTGGCCTTGTTTGGGCTGAGCCCTTTAAGGTGTGGGTCAAGCCAATTTGCTGTTAGGGTTTTTTTTTTGGGACCTGGCTTGTTTGGGTGTTTTTGGGCTTTGTCTCAACTTTTTTTCATCCAACCCTTAGTTGAATTCTCCTTTCCCTTTCCCCTCCCCCATTTTGATGTACTATTTGTCAAGATTTTTGAATAAAAAATTTTTGCTGATAAAAAAAAAATTAACGCAAAACTAACAAATATGATTGTTTTTTAGTAACGACAAAACTCTCAAAAAAAAAAACCCTAAAAGCTTGGCGGAACAAGGCCTTATCATGCTGGCCCTTTGAAGAATAATAAAGTTTTCTAAGCCTTTGGAGTTTATGGACATATAGATCCTTCAAACAAAAAGGATTTCTTGCCAGAACCTTCAACAAGATTAAAACAAACGTAAAAGTTTGAGGTACTCTTCAAAAAAATTAAAGCTTAGACTAGTGTCTGATCATCTTTATAACTCAGGTTCAGCTATGAAGTTGTTTCACACACACACATGCATTGTTGTTGTTGTATTTATATATTGATGCATACCACAGTTGCTGCCTTGGTTCTTGATGGGAGTAACTGCGCCTTTCTCTCGCCAATCCACTGTAGATGACACATCACTTACATTTCCATACCGAAAAGGTGCTTGTTCTGAGCCAGAAATCACTTTACTAGGTGATTGCCTCTTGTAACTAGTTTGAGAAGCCTGAAACTCCTCGTCGGTTAGGTTAGCAAATTGGTTCACACTCACTCTGTATCCTTTGTCCGGGCCGGAATTGAACGTGTTGATACGGTACACATTGTCCTTGAATATCTTAAACCGGGCGCCCTTCTCTTGTTCATCCTTGTAGATCCGTCCGTGGGGAGACATCCATTGCTGGTGCCTTTCTAGCATGGAATATTCCTCGTTGATAAGGCTAGAGGAAGTTAATTGAGAATCTAAAAATATTCCAAAGACCCAGACCAAGACCAAGGACTGGGTAGAAGCCATGGTACGTACTAAGTTGTACCTCAGCTAGGAATATTGTGGAAGTTGATGATAGTGTGATTGGGTAATTGCATGCATGGCTGAGGTTTTATAGGCCAAGTTCCCATAAACTCTCCTTATCCCACACACAAACACAGAGAAGAGGAGAGAGAGAGAGAGAGAGAGAGAGAGAGAGAGAGAGAGAGAGTGTGTGTGTGTTTTGATTTAGACCTCCACAAGTGCAATAAAATCCGTTAAGTCATTAATTTGAATTCCCATTGCATGAGTTGTCACACCCAAAAAATGAGACCTGTCATGTACCCCACCAAGACTAACCCAACAAACACGCAACCTAGAATATAATAAAATGTTATTGAACAGTAAATAATATGTTGTTATTAAACAAAACCGAAGCCAAGTAAATCTCAATCATAAGCTAGCATGAGGCAAAAATCATCCCATAGAGCAACCGATAAGAGTTTACCACCAACAATAACTTGAATTAAATGTTTTTCCTAAATGTTACACAATGTGCAGAAGCAATGATTAAAAAATATTACTAAAATGCAACATCCTATTGAGGTCAAATACAAGAAATCTCGAAGATACTGCCTGAGTCCTTGCCAAACTCCTCGACTTGCCTAAAAAATATGTTGAAATAAATTCGTCAGCTAAAAGTTAAGTGAATGGCAAAGCATGTAATTTAAGTAAAGTTCTAAAATAGGAATTAAAATAACGAAAAGTTTCAAAAAAAAAAAAACCACAAACTTTCAAGAACTTTACAAAAAGCTCCTGGACTTTAACTAATGATAAAAAGACAGCTAAACTTATCGTTCCATTAAGTTCAGGTGTCTTTTTATCATTAGTTAAAGTCCAAATATTTTTTTGTAAAGTTCCTAAAAGTTTAGATATTTTTTTTTGAAAATTTTCCTTAAAATAAATTACCATGTTATCATATACGGCATACGTTGTGTGATACAAAATAATAATTATTAATGGCAATCAAAACACGATATTCAATAACAATAGGGAACCACAACCAAACAGTACTATGGCCAACAAATTGAATGCCTTTTACTTAAAATTGAATCTGGTCTAATACAAATTTATAAAATTAAGCAATTCCACCAATTTAATAAAATCAGTCCCATACTCCAGAATTGCAATCATGCTCTCAAGGCCGACAATGTGCACAAAATAATTAACTAGGAACCCAATCATTTAACCTCTAAGAAAAAAGTTTGCTGTTATGATTATCAAAAAATTTACAACCACACCCAAAATCTGACGCAGCGGAATTCACGAGAGGCTAGTTAGCGTACTAATTCAAACGAGATAAACAACTCGTCACAATGAGCAAATCTTGCACACAAGAAAGAAGAGAGAATCTCTGCAATATTATTGACAAAAGTTGAAAAGTTGAATAATTGAATAGGTTACAGTTCTTTTTATAAGACCATAACCCTAGAAATCCTACAGTAAAAGAAATAATAAATCATGCCAAAACAAGCGGCATTAAATAAAAGATATTTTCTAATCAATTAAAATAAAATCCTAATTCTTGTAGACCAAGAATCCTAATAAAGGCAGAAATCAAAATCAAACCGAATGCGGAAAGTTAATAATTCTAAGCTAAACGAAAATATTCTTAGCCAAAAGCTTATCTTAAAACAATAAAAAAAAAAAGACAAAAACTCTCAATTTTTGTCCTACATCAAAATCACACATTCAAATACACACCCTCTCACAAAATACAAAGGTCCCACATATACTGTGTGTGCAGTATGTGTGGGACCCTAGGCAAAAATAATAATAAAAACCATGTAATATGTGTGGTTCTAAGCAGGAGTAATTATATATTCAACTTCTTCGGAGTACCATGTGGCGTTGCATATATGGTATCCGTACAACCATTTACATAGAAGACAAATTATCTGGTCGAGACAATATGATTCAGTTTTGTTGAGTGGTTGGTAGACAAGAAGTGACTTATATTATTTCGTGACGAATTTTTATTTGTGATGAATATAACATGGCAACGTCATGCACATACTCACATAATACTCCGAGATTATCTAATAATTGGCCTTATAGAGGTAAAAAAAGCTATGAAAGCAATCAACACCAGACGGGCGGCCCCTTTTGTCCTTGAATCGTGACTTCTAAAAATCTTCCCATGGGTCCACTAGATAGTAGTACAAAACAAGCAGTAAAGCCTCGTGCACAGCAGGCAGCTGTGCACAGCTCCAAAACAAGCGTCCTATGGATGGGTCGTTGCATGACTGAGGTTTTATAGGTCTACATTCCCACAAACTCTCCTTATGAGAGAGAGAGAGAGAGAGAGTGTGTGTGTGTGTGTGTGTGTACATCTACTTGCCTTGCAAAATGTTCTGATTTAGATTTCTACAGGTGCAACAAAATCTGTTTGTCATTTATTTGAATTTCCATTGCATGAGTGGTTCTAAGTAAGAGTAATGAGAAAAGAGAAAGAACATCTACATCTACTTGCCTTGCAAAATGTTTTGAA